>REGO01000644.1:0-34728 GCA_010120015.1 Rhombomys opimus
GCAAAGACTCATGACCAAACCTTTGGCAGAGTACAGGGAATCATAAGAAAGAAGGGGAGTTAGTCTGATGGGGAAAGGATAGGAGCTCCACAAGGACCAAATATATCTGGGCACAGAGTCTTTTTTGAGACTGACATTCAACCAAGGACCATGTATGGATATAACCTAGATCTTCCACTCAGATGTAGCCTCTGGTAGCTCAAAAACCAATTGGTTTCCCAAAGTGAGGGGAACAAAGATTATTTCTAACAGGAATTCAATGACTGGCTCTTTGGCCTCCCTACCCCCCAAGGGAGGAGCAGTCCTGTTAGGCCACAGAGGAGTGTTTTGTAGCCAGTCCTGAAGATACCTGATTAAACAGTATCAGATGAATGGGGAGGAGGTCCCCTCTATCAGTGGACTTGGAAAGGGGCACGGTGGAGATGAGGAAGGGAGGGAAGGACTGAGAGGGAATGAGGGATCGGGACACGGTTGGGATACAGAGTTAATAAAATGTAACTGATCAGGAAAAAATTAAAAAAAAAATAAAAATTAAAAAAAACGAAAATAAAAAAAAAGATTCAAGGGGCTATTTCAATCTTGTTCTATATGTAGAGGCTTGCTTTGTGACCCAGTATATGGGCAATTTTAAAAATGTTTCATGAGGTGCTTCAAAGAAATTTATTTCTCTTGTGTTTGGGTGAAATGTTCTGTGGATATCTGTTAAGTCCTTTTGATTCATGACATCTGTTAGTTTAATTATTCCCCACTTATTTTATGTCTTGATGATCTCTCAGTTGTAGTGTGTTGGGATGTTGACATCTCCCATTATTATTGTTTTGGGTTTCATGTGTGATTTAAGCTTTAGTAATATTTCTTTTACAAAGGTGGGTGCCCTTGCATTTGGGGCATAGATCTTCAGAACTGAGAAGTAATCTTGGTTAATTTTCCCTTTAATGAGTATGAAATGTCCTTCCCTATTTCTTTTGATTATTTTTGGTTGAAATTCTATTTTATTAGGTACCAGAAGGGCTACTCCAGATTGATTCTTAGGTCTGTCTAACTTGAAAAACCTTTTTCCAATAGTTTACTCTGAGGTAATATCCGTTTGTATTTCTGAGGTGTATTTCTTTTTATGCAGCTGAATGATTGGCCCTGCTTTCACATCCCTTTTGTTAACCTGTCTTTTTATTGGCTGGTCAAGGCTATTGACTTTGTGAAATATTAATGACTAGTGGTTGTTACTTCCTGTTATTTTGGCATTGGTAGTGGTAGTGTGTTTACTAGTGAGTCTCTTCTTTGGCTTTTGTTGATGTGGGGTTACCTTAGTTTTCCTGGGTGTAGTTGGCTGCTTTGGGTTGGAGTTTTTCTTCTAGTATTTTCTGTGGGTCTGGATTTGTGGAAATTTTTTTACATTTTTTTCATTGAATATCTTGTTTTCTCCATCTATGGTGATTAAAATTTTTGCTGGGTATAGTAGTTAGGGCAGACATCTCTATTCTCTCAATATCTGCATGGCATCTCTCTAGGTCCATCTTGTTTTAGAGTTTCTTTCTGGTAGTATGGTGTAATTCTTATAAGTTTATTGTTATATGTGACTTGGCTTTTTTTCCTTGCAGCTTTTAATGTTTTTTGTTGTTGTTCTGTACATTTATTGTTTTGATTATTATGTGACAGGAGCATTTTCTTTTCTGGTCCAATCTATTTGGTGTTCTGTAAGATTTTTGTATGTTTGTAGTTATCTTATTTTTTAGGTTGAGGAAGTTTTATTTTATGATTTTGTTGAAAATATTTTCTGAGCCTTGGAACTGGAGTCTCCTTCTTCTATCCCTATTATTCCTTGGTTTGTTCTTTTCATACTGTCCCAGATTTTTTTGGATGTTCTGTGTCATAAGATTTTTAGATTTAACATTTTCTTTGATGTATCAATTTCTTCAATTGTATCTTCTTCTCCTGAGATTCTCTCTTCCATCTCTTGTATTCTGTTGGTGATGTTTTTGCCTGTAGTTCCTGTCTTGTTCCCTAGGTTTTCCATGTTCAGGATTAGCTAAGATTTTTGTTTTCTTCATTGCTTCTAGTTCCATTTTTAGGTTTTGAACAATTTTATTCATTTCTTTTTCCTATTTATAGTTTTCTGTATTTGTTTAATGTTTTTAAGGAATATGTTCAATTCTTTCACATGTTTGATTGTATTTGACAGTTCTAGTCATAGGGATTTATTGTCATCCTTTAAGGCCTCTATCATTTTCATAACTTCAGATTTAAAATCGTGTTTTTGGGTTTTTTTTGTTTTGTTTTTTCTTTTTTCACTTCAGATGTGACAGTATCTCCAGGGCTTGCTGTGGTTGGACTGCTGGTTTCTAGTGATGTCAAATGGCCTTGTGATTTGTTGCTTGTGTTCTTACACTGACCTCTTCCTATTTTGATGTCTTTGGTGTTAGCAGGTCTGGTAGTCTCTGATGGTCAGAGAGTTTGGGTGTAGGTAGAGAGGGTTCTAAGTTGAATGTTGCTAGAGGCCTCACACTGGCATCCTTGGATGACAGAATATGTGGGTTCCAGCTCTAGTATAGCTCCCTCTGCTGGCTTTGTCCCAGGTGTGTAAGGTAGATCAGGATTCAGAAGGTAGTGGGCTTTTAGCCGAATGTTGCTCTGGCTGACTAAGGCCTCCACTGAATGGAGGACCATAGGCTAGAAAATCTATCTGCTAGTTGTGCCCTAGGGAGGTCAGGCAGATCAGGCATATTACAAGTGGCATTTGTGTTACAGGGTCAACTGCTGAAGGAATTTGGCAAAAGGGTACTGGCAATATAGATTCAGACTGAGCTGCACAGACCCTTGCTGACCTAGCAAGCACTGAGCTCCTGCCACTCAGATTTGGCTTGGCTTGGCCATCTTGGACCTAGGACCCTGTTAGTTTGTTTTGCCCAGCTAGTCTTTACACAAGGACCAGAAGAACACTGAATTGGGGTTTGGATGCTGCCTTTATTCCAGACACTGCCCTCGCGAAAGCAGAAGTGATCAGAAGTTTTTTTGATAATCCCCCTCATTCACGTAGGCAAAAAATAAAAAGCCAAAGCCCCTTGCAGGTGCAAAAAAAACCTGTGCTATGCTTGGCCCTTGGGTCCCATGAATTGGGTTGGAATGCTGACTTCAGTAACCAGGCAGGGGAGTGGGACTGATCGAGGTCTAATTGCTAGAGTAGATCTGCTTCCCACACTCAGGTAGGCTGGAAGCTCAACCCACATGGCTGGCACAACCAGGTGTAGCCCATGCTAGCCAGAAAGCACTGTGTCCCAACCCTGTCCTTCCACCCGGTAGGTCATCTTCCCTCCAGGTCAAGCACTAATGTCAGTGTTTTGGGATTCATTGGTAGATTTCTAAAATACTTACATTAAGTTTAGCCTTTGATCTTCTGCCACATTACACACTGGCCATTGCCATCTTGGAAATCCTGAAATGTTGCTTCTTTGGAAGAATAAAGTGTTTTCATTGTTTTTTTTCTCTACTGGCAAAATGGAAAAAATCATATATGTGCATAATGTTGATGATATGTCAATAAAGAACTCAGAAGATTTTCCATTGAATCCTCTGTCTACTACTACAAAAGGAGAGTAAGAAAGTTAAAATCTATAACAGGTATTGTTAAGGTTGCCTCAATTAGGGTCATTGGAAATATACCCAAAAAAATTAATATGCTGTATTCTGCAGATATGAAAATTTTGTCACCCTAGCAGGTAAAGTTATTATAGAATTTGTAATGGTAAAAGTAAATTAAAACTATCAGCTACAATCATATCACCAGTTACAGAAATAAATGTAATTGTCATAAGTATTTACTCTTTATTTGTGAATGTTTATATTACTGCATATATAATCACACAATATATGTGTTTCCTGCCTTCTTTCTTTTAAAATTATATTTAATTTTTATTAATTACAGTTTATTCACTTTGTATCCCAACTGTAGCCCCTTCCCTCATCCCCTCCCAATCATACCTCTTTTCCACCCATAACATTCCTCTTTTCCACCCATGCCCCTCCTCCAGTCATCTGATAGGAGAGGTACTCCTCCAATTCCATCTGATCCTAGTCTATCAGATCTCATCAGGAGTGGCTGTAGTGTCTTCCTCTGTGGCCTGCTAAAGTTGCACATCCCTCAGGGGGAGGTGATCAAAGAGCAAGCCACTGAGTTCATGTCAGAGAGAGTCCCTGTTCCCATTACTAGGGTACCCACTTGGAGACTGAACTGTCATGGGCTACATTTGTGCAGAGGTTCTAGGTTATCTCCACGAATAGTCCTTGGTTGGAGTATCAGTCTCAGAAAAGATTCCTGTGCCCAGATTTTTTTCCTCTCCTTGTGGAGCTCATTTCCTCCACAGGTCGTTCTATCTCCTGATTCTTTCATAAGATTCCCTCCACACTGCTCAAAGTTTGCCTCTGAGTCTCAGCCTCTGCTTTGATAACCTGCAGGACATAGACTTTCAGAGTCCCTCTAAGGTATTCTGGTTTCCTCTTCCTTGTTTTCTCCCTCTTCCAATGCCCATCCCATTTGCCTTTATGAATAAGGATTGAGCATCTTAGCCAGAGACCTCCTTCTTGATTAGCTTCTTTAGGTGTACAGATTTTAGTATGTTTATCTTATATTATATGTCTAATATCCATTTATAAGTGAGTATATACTGTGTGTGTCTTTCTGTTTCTGGGATACCTGACTCAGGATGATTTTTTCTAGTTCCTGCTGTTTGCATGCATATTTCATCATTTCCTTGTTTTTAATTGATGATTAGTATTCCATTGTGCAAATGGACCACAATTTCTGTATCCATTCCTCAATTTAGCGATATCTGGGTTGTTTCCAGCTTCTGGTTATTAGAAATAAAGTTGCTACAGACATGATTATGTAAACATCCTTGTATAGTTGAGCATATTTTGGATATTTGTTTAGGAATGATATAGCTGGTTATTGACATAGCAATATTGTTAATTGTCTAAGAAAGCACCAGAATGATTTCTAAAGTGGTTGTACAAGTTGACATTCCCACCAACAATGGAGGAGTATACCCCTTTCTCCATATCCTCTCCAGCATGTGTTGTCACGTGAGTTTTTTATCTTAGCCATTCTGATGGTGTAAGGTGAAATCTCAGGGTTATTTTGATTTGTGTTTCCATGATAGCTAATGATGTTGAACATTTATTTAAGTATTTTTCTGCCATTCTATATCCCTTTATTGAGAATTCTCTGTTTACCTATGCCCACCAATTTTTAATTGGATTACTTGATTTGTTGCTGTTTAACTTCTTGAGTTCTTTATATATTCTGCATATTAGTCATCTGTCAGTTATAGGATTGGTGAAGATCCTTTCCCAACTTTGGCTGTAGTTTTGTTCTGATGACAGTGTCCTTTGCTTTACAGAGACTTTTCAGTTTCATGAGGTCCCATTTATTGATTGTTGATCTTAGAGCCTGTGCTGATGGTGTTCTCTTCAGGAAGTTGTCTCCAATGCCAATGACTTCAAGGTTCTTCCAAAAATTTTCTTCAAACATGTTTTGTATGTCTGGTTTTCTGTTGATGTCTTTGATCCACTTGAACTTTAATTTTGTGCAGGGTGATGTGTATGGATCTATTTCCATTTGTCTACATGCAGATATCCAGTTAGTCCAGCATCATTTGTTGAAGATGCTCTATTTTTTCCATTGTATGGTTTTCGTATCTTTGTCAAATATCAGGTGTCCATATGTGTGTTGGTTTATTTCTCAATCTTCTATTTTTTTTCATTGATCCACCAGCCAGTTTTTATGCAAGTACCATACAGTTTTTACTACTGTTGCTCTATTGTACAGTTTGAGAACAGGTATGGAAACACCTTCAGAAGATCTTTTATTGTTGATGTTTGTGTTAACGATTCTGGGTGTCTTGTTATTACATATGAAGATAAGAATTTTTATCAAGGTCTGTAAAGAATTGTGCTGGTAATTTGATGGGAATTGCATTGAATCTGAAGGTTGAAATGATCCTTTTATCGTATCTGACCACTTTGGACTAAAGCAGGACCATAACCACAACAGAAATAGCAAAAAGTTTACACATGCATGGAAACTGAACAACTCTCTACTCAATGACAGATAGGTCAGGGAAGAAATAAAGAAAGAAGTAAAAGCCTCCCTAGACCAAAATTTATGGGACAAAATTAAAGCAGTGGTAAGAGGAAAGTTCATAGCACTAAGTGCCTTCAAGAAGAAATTTGAGACATCGCATGCAGACAACTTAATGGCCCAACTGAAAGCCTTAGAATGAAAAGAATCTGACACACCCAAGAGGAGTAGATGGCTGAAAATAATCAAACTCAGTGCTGAAATCAATATATTAGAAGCAAATAAAGCAATTCAAAGAATCAATGAAATCAAGAGCTGGTTCTATGAGGAAATCAAGAAGATAGACAAACCATTAGCCAAACTAAAAGGCAGAGGGACACTATGCAAATCATCAAAATAAGAAATGAAAACAGGGACATAAGAACAGACACAGATAAAATCCAAACAATCATTTTGTCTTACTTCAAAAAGTCTATATGCCACAAAACTTGAAAATCTAAAGGAAATGTAAATTTTTCTTGATTGATTCCACTTACCAAAGCTGAATCAAGACCAGGAAAAATTAAATAGTCCTATAAACTCTAAGGCAATAGAAGCTGTCATCAAAAATTCTCCCACCCAAAAAGAAGCCTAGTGCCTGGTGGTTTCAGTGCAGAATTCTACCATACCTTCAAAGAAGTGTTAACTCCAGTACTCTTCAAACTCTTACATAAAATAGAAACAGAAGGAGCATTACTAAACTCACTCTATGAAGCCACAGTCACCTTGGTACCTAAACCTCACAAAGACCCAACAAAGAAAGATAATCTCAGGCCAATCTCCCTTATGAACATTGATGCAAAAATATTCAACAAAATACTCACAAACCAAATACAAGAATACATCAAAGTTCCCATCCCCTACGACCAATTAAGCTTCAACCCAAGTATTCGGGGTGGTTCAATATACAGAAATCTATCAATGTAATCCACCATATAAACAAATTGAAAAAATAAAAACACATGTTAATCTCCTTAGATGCTGAAATAGCATTTGACAAAATGCAATACCCATGCATGTTTAAAGTCTTGGAGAGATCAGGGATACAAGGCATTTTCCTAAATATAGTAAAGGCAATTTAAAGTACACTTATAGCCAGCTTCAATCTAAGTGGAAAGAAGCTTAAATTAATCCCACTGAAATCAAGAACAAGGCCCACTATTTCCATATCTCTTCAACATAGTTCTTGAAAGCCCTTGCTAGAGCAATAAGACAACTAAAGTAGATCAAGGGCATACAAATCAGAAAGGAAGAAGTCAACGTATCACTGTTTGCAAATGATATGATATTATTCATGAGTGATCCCAAAAATTCTACCAGGGAACTCCTACAGCAGATAAACACCTTCAACAATGTGGATGGATAAAAAATTAACAAAAACAAAAACAAAAACAAAAACCAAACAGTAGCCTTCCTTTATACCAAATTCAAATGGGCTGAGAAAGAAATTAGGGAAAGAACACCCTCCACAATAGCCACAACAGACACAATGTACCTTGGTTTGACTATAGTCAAGCAAGTCAAAGTCTTGTATGAAAAAAACTTCCAATCTCTGTAGAAAGTAATAACAGAAGATACCAGAAGATGGAAAGATATCCCTGCCTTCTTTCATTTCCCTGTAGTGTAATATAATATGTTTGTCTTTCATAATATTTAAATGTTGTTACTTTTAAATAATAATATTGCTATAATAGGCTATAAATCAAAATAATTGACCAGTCAAGAATTTTTTTCTTTTTCTACTCTGGGATGCATTAGAAGTGGATAAGAAAAAAAGAATCATATATATATTCAATATAATATTAAGAAACCATAACAGTATGTTATCATATTTTAACGTAAATTGAATTGTGGTTACAATTTTTAGTGAAGTATCCAGCTATAGAAACACAAATTTTCTGTTATAACTGCTTTTTGCAAAGACTATTTTTTAAAATTTTTTTAGTTACTATAAAGCCATTTCGCTGGCAATGCTTTGACCTCAAGAAAGAAACTGCACATTGATGAATAGAATGTAATGATATGACAATAGGAAATAAGTATTATGTTTCTCAAATTTCCTGAAATCTTTCATAGGCAAACTCAGTAAATCTATTATGATACTTTCATTGGAGATTTTAGAATTTATCTTAAATTGCCTTTAAATACAGTTTTTCTGACAGTATTTATTCATCATTAAGATATGGCACATAACTACAAAAATCTTAGTCATCTCACCAAAAAGAATGTTATCTACAGTTATATATTATCACTATATATTTCCTGATAGATTGATATCATTTATTCACTCAGATCATATGGAATTTAACATAAATGGAAGCTTTCTCCACGGAACAGAAAATATATGAAAGCAATACCTGTTGTAGAAGTGAATGATTTTAGGATAAATTTATAGCCCATACAGTTTAATAGAAAATAACTATCTAGTAATATTTCACAAAGACAATAGCACTTATCATTTTCATCTTTCCACTCAAATGCTTCATATGACAACTCAGAATTTTCCTATGCTCACAGTTAAGCCACAAACCATCATCTTTTTCAAATTAATGCATTCTCACATATTTGCAAATCCATGAATCAAATATTTACTGTATAAGAATTATATCCACAATATAATAAAATTTTCTGCATTGATTTTTTCTTATAAATAATCAATTTAAAAATGTAACTGATCACAAATATTACTTCACAAGCCTAAATATCCACCTAAGGTATTGTAGCAACAGAAAGAATGACAGAATATTTTAAAGCAAGGAGGCACTGATGGGAATAAAAATAAAAGATTTTTTGGTACATTCTAGAAAAAAATCCTTTTTGTCTAATATAAAATTGGTAAACTTTCATTTGTTGGGTGCATATTCAGTTGATGGTGTCCTTTGTTGTAACAGAAGCTATTTTGGTTTAGTATTTGTCAATTTTGGATCTAATGCATGTACTAACAGAAGTCCTTTCTTTTTTTTTTAATTTTAATTTATCACTTTTATTTAGCCTTCATTGACATAGCTATATCTTTATGCACAGAAAAATATAATATAAATGTCCTTACATTTTATACACAGAAGAACAGAATTTTTTAAAGAAATGGTATGACAACATTGCATAGTCTTTCTTTGGGTGCTAGATAAAATTATTTCCAGAATAATAATTTATAATATAAAGTATTCACTAATGATTTCCATGTATTGAAAATCAGTTGTGGGAGATCCAATATGGCTGCAACCAGCATGTACCTTATCTGAGGGGCACAGGACCCGAAACTCCAAAACTGGCCTGCAAGTGACTGAATGCACCTTCAAGTGAATGCATGCAAGGTCCCAGATCCAGGGTCCCTCTACACTAGCAGCCAGACATCAGATCCCTCCCACCCACACACACAATGTGGGCAACATAGGGATCTTTTTTTTTTTCCCAGAACTTATTACTTTTATGTGACTCGAGGTAGATTTTACATTGAATTGATTGAATTAGTTTTTTTTAATTTTATTTTTCTTATTAGTTACATTTTGTTAACTCTGTGTCCCAGCTGTATCCCGCTCCCTCATTCCCTCCCCAACCCGACACACTCTCCCTGGTCTCCTCCCTGTCCCTTCCCAAGTCCACTGATAGGGGAGGACCTCCTCCCCTTTCATTTGACCCTGTTTTATCAGGTATCCAGAAGTCCTTTCCTCTGCTAATTAGATTAAAGAGATAATCTTCTTTCTCCTCTATCATATTTTGGGTATTAGATCTTATACAAAGATCCAGGTTCCATTTGAAGTTAAGTTTTAGGTAGGGTGAGAGATAAAAATCTAGCTTCATTCTTCTGTATGCAGCAATAGATTTTAGCCAGCATAGCCTTTCTACAAGGTGTGTTTTTATTTTCTTTATCAAAAATCAGCTAGTTATTGGTGTGTGTACTTACATATGAAACTGCAGTTCCGTTGCATTCATCAATATATTTGATTTTCTAAAAGTACCATAATGTTTTTATGACTACATCTCTTTAATAGAAGTGGAAACTACGGACAGTGGTACCTCAGTGTTTCTTGTATTATTCTGAAATTTTTGGCTATCTTTGTTTTGTTTGTGTGTGTGTTTCTAAATGAAATTTAAGATTATTACTTAATTTCTATTAATTTTTTAAGTTATAATTTTGATGAGGATTACGCTGAATCGATCAATAGCTTGTGTGTATATGGTCATTTTCACATTAATCTTACCAATCCATGAGTGTGGGAAGACTAATTGTTTCCATGTGTGATTACATATACCCCAATCTTCACAAGTTATTTCCAGTATTCTTGACAATCATCTAGAATTTATTAATAAGACCCTACTACTGAAACACCACATACATGAGACACAAAACATAGTGGAAAACAGGCTGCTATCCACCTAAAAGTTCTATCTCTACTAGCTAGCTTTTGGAAATCTGGGGGCACTATGCTTGAAACCTGAGAAATGTAATCTGCTATCTCACTCATCTGTGTACTCTGAAAGCTACAACAATACCTGGCATGATAAGATATACTCACTGTTGTAAAGTTGGGATGAATATCATTGAATAAGTAATCATTTTCTTGTTTGATCTAAGATCTGCTCCACATGATGGAACTTGTCACTTGCTATGTTAAAATGTCTTGTAACCTGTGGCTAGATAAGTCATACACCCTTGGAGAGAGTAAAATATTATTTTTTTTTATATATGCATCATTTTTTCTCTATTATTTCTTACAGTTTATTCAGTTTGTTTCCCAGCTGTATTCTTCTCCCTCATCTCCTTATTAGTCTCACCCTCTCTCATTCTCCTCTCTCCAATGTCTCCCCATTAGTCCACTGATAGAGGAGATCCCTCCCCTCTACTATCTGACCTTAGCCTATCAAGAAGATGGTTTAGCATAGTTTTAACATAATTCCTAATGATATATTGTTATACAAATGCATCTGATTTCTTTTCAACCTCATTAGCAAAGGTTCTTCTTACAGTAGATAGCAATTCATAGAGACTGGTAACTGGTCGATATGTATAGAAAAAGTGACTGTGGTGTGCTCAGACTGAGATGGAACATACACACTACATATCTCCTTCAAGGGTCAAGAATCTCTATGGAACTGGGAGTAAGAGGTTGTAAGAGGCAGAGGTAGTCAAAACAGTGTTTTCTAGACACAACCAGGAACTTTCACAAAAGACTAAGAAAAAATGTGATGACATTCACAAGTCCTGTGTAAGCTTCAGCTAGACAAAATCCCAGAAAATAAGGCTGGGAGTGGGCATGAAATCCTATCATGAGGTAAGCAACTATTAGTACTCTATAGCTGTAATAAAAGAGAAAGTTTTGTTTTTTTTTTAACATTAAACTTGATAGGTCAACCATATCCAAGGGCAAGCCTCAAACAAAGGTAACTGAACAATACAAACTGAACTTAATAGAAAAATAAAATAAAATTAAAAGAAAAAGGATTCAAAGCTGGTAAAAAAGTTGTTTCCTCCACAAAAATTTGTGGCATGCGCATAGACACAAACACACATGCACACACACATATGCTACACACACACACGTTAATATATAAGTATAGAAGTATAGATAAACTCCATCATACATATATTAAATATAATCTTTTTATTTATTAAATTCTGTTGTAAATAAAATAAATGAGCATTGGGCTACATAATATTTATTATTACCCCCTAAGATTATCACAGTGGTACTATTTAACCCACTATCACAAATAATAAGACACAGATACCTGTAAGAGTTATAATTGCTTTACTTACCTTGGGCCAGACAGATATTTCAACCTATGCTGTCTGAATCACCTCACCATCTATATCCCAGCCCCCATCCAATGCCAGCCTTCTTATCCTCCTATTTTCCATCTATAATCTTATGAATACTTGCTTTTATTCTTCATCTGGACCTTTATATATTATTGGTGATCTTCCTCCCCGGTACCATGTGGTTTGTTCTCCAGGCTAACCTATTTTGATGTCCCCCTTCTTCCTTTCTTCCTCTCCATTTCTCATGATCTTCTCTATACTCAAAAGCCTGAGAACTTTAGCCATGTCTACCCCATTTTGTACTGCCCAGGTACAGGCTGCTTAATCAACCAATCAGATATGTCTTAGGTAGGTTTACAAAACAAAGATAGCTGTAACCACATCTTAAGGGCAAGTAACTTCTTGTAGAATCCTGTGAAAAAATAAATAAAAACAAAAACACACAATCAAAAAAAAAAAAACCTAACTCAGTCTATGTTGTCTTCTCAGTATTTAACTATTTTACATCATAGTTTTAACATACCCTATGAAACAATGTTCTGTTCTGGCTTCATACTGACAGGGTTTGGAGGATTAGTCCATGTAATGCACAGCTTAAAATACTCTTGCACAGACAACACTTGTACTTTCAGACTACTGATGATTTTGCTTTGGTGCCTAAGGAACTATTGTAAAGGTAAACGGTCAACCACATAGTTGTTGATATTGTCTGTGTCTCCCATCCCATCTCTTTTGAATTTCACATTTTAAGAGATTGCTATTTTTTGTTTGCTTTGTTTTTTTAAGAGAACAAATATTTACAGAAAATATTTGATTTCATCATCAAATTACACAGTGCTGTAAGAGTAGTAATTACCATATTTGCTTGGAAAAGAAAACTTTACTTTGAACAAGTTAAGACTACATCCTGAGTGAGACGGCCCAGAAACAGAAAGACAAGCATGGTATACACTCACTTAAAAGTGGATATTAGCAGTATGATATAGAATAGCTGTACTAAAATCTAAAGACTTAAAGAAGCTAAACATTAAGGAGGACCTGAGGGAGGATGCCTAAATCTCATTCAGAATGGCAAACAGGATAGACACCAGAAATGGTGGAAGAGAGGAAACAGGATGGGATCCTCCAATAGATGGTCCTCTGAAAGGCTCCACCGGACAAGGAATCTGAGCTGATGCTGAGACTCACAGCCAAGCTTTGGGCAGAGCACAGGGAGTCTTATGGAAGAAGAAAGAAGGGAGATAGAAGGGCATGGAGGGGACAGGAACCCCACAAGGAGAACAACAAAGCTAAAAAAATCTGAGCCCAGGGATCCTGCAGAGACTGATGCACCAACCAAGGATCACGCATGGAGAGGACCTAGACGCCCTGCTCAGATGTAGCCAATTGGCAGCTCAGTTTCCATGTGGGTTACTGAGGAAAGGAAGCAGGGGTTACGTCTGTCATGAACTTGGTTGCCTGCTCTTTGATCACTTGCCTTTAGCGATGTGGCCTGGAAGAGGATCCAGACAGTCCAGATGAGATTTGACAAGCTATGGGCAGATTGCAGAGGAGAACTCCCTCTTTCAGTGGACTTGGGGAAGCAGAAGGGGGAAGAGAGATGGTGGGTAGGACTGGGAGGATTTAAGGGGGAGGGCTTCAATTAGGATATAAAATGAATGAATTGTGAAAAAATAAAAATGCTTTCACGAAAAGAATAATAAAAACAGAAAGAAATTTCTATTTTCAAGAGTAAATCGACATATTTTAATTCAAATTTATTATACAAAATCATTACAAGTAAAAAAAATAAATGACGTAGACTTTGGTGCCTGCTCTTCAATTAGTTCCCCCTGGAGAGGAGGCCTTGCTAGGCCACAGAGGAAGAAGATCCAGGCAGTCCTGAAAAGAATTGATAGGCTAGGGTCAGACGGTAGGAAAGAGGTTTCCTCCTTTCTGTGGTCTAGGGTAGAGGTATAGGTGGGAAGAGGGAGGAGATAAGGAAAGGGGCTACAACTGGGGTGTAAAGTTGATGAATCATATTAAAATGAATAAAAAAGAATAAATTAAAAAAGAAAAAATCATCATACACTGAAATTAAGACAAAATAACACAATGATTTGTGTATTTATATAAAATTTAATATTTATAGAGAAATCACAGTAGGTATTTTGTCACATTACTCAAAACCAAATATATTTATGCTCTAAAATGTTATGAACTGATTACCCATATTAACAAACAACCAAATCTATATATCGCACTTGGTCTGCACTGTGTATTTTTCAAGCAATTCAAGTTTTTTTTTTTTTTTTTTGGCCTGGAGTTAAAGAGTATATTGAATTTTTGAATATTTGCCTTTCTGTTTTTTTAAGTAAATTTTAATTTTTTTCATTAATTATATTTTATTCGCTTTGTATCCCAGCTGTAGGCCCCTCTGTCATTCACTCCCAATCCCACCATCCTTCCCTAATCTCCTCCCATGCCCCTGTCCAAGTCCACTGATAGGGGAGGTCCTCCTCCCCTTCCATGTGAACCTAGCTCATCAGGTCTCATCAGGAATGGCTGCAATGTTGCTTGTTGCCTGGCAAGGCTACTCCTCCCTCGGTGGGGGGTGTCAAAGAGCCAGCCACTTAGTTCATGTCATACACAGTACCTGTTTCCCTTACTAGGGAACCCACTTGGATACTGAGCTTCCATAGTTACACCTGAGCAGGAGTTCTAGGTTATATCCATGAATGGAACTTGGTTGGAGTATTAATCTCAGAAAAGACCCTTGTGCCCAGATATGATCAATCCCCACTTAGAAAAACTAATGGGATGGACTTTGGAAGAAGGAGAAAACAAGAAACAGGACAGGAGCCCACCACAGAAGATCTCTGAAATAATCTGTCCAACAGTGTAGCAAAGCAAATGCTGAGACTCATAACCAAACTTTGGGCAGAGTGCCGGGAATCATGTGAAAGAAGGGGGAGTTAGTAAGACCTGGAGAGGACTGGAGTTCTACAAAGAAAGCAACTTTCTGTTTTCTTTACAGACTTATTGTATATTCCTTAAGGCATATTTATTAAGGTTTTTTTTTCTAAAAGTATACACCAAGAATGTTGTATTATTTGATTTTATGTGGCTTTGAACAGTTTTTGCTTAATTAGGCATGGTGTCACATGGCTTTAATACTCACACTTGGGTGGTAGAAGCAAATCTATCTTTGTAAATTTGAGTCAAACCTAGTTTCCAAATGAGTTCCGGGAAAACCAGGAATACATAGAGAAAACTTTTCTTAAAAAAAGACACAAACTGTTTTGCTTGATATTTGGGTAGTGATATTTATCTCTGTTGATGTGAACCCATGGTTTTTTATATCATACTCCACAATTTTTAATGTGTAAATATATAACTGATCTCCAATACTTTTGTTACCAATAGAAAAATACTTAAATATTTATGTATATTCTATACATACCATATTCTCATATACATACATGACATTTTCAAGGACATGACTACGGGTGATAATCCTGAATGTGCTATATATTCCTAGCAATTACATTTTTAATTTTAATTTTATTTTATTATATATATATTTAATTCTTTATTAATTACACTTTATCCCCCTGTGCTTCCCTCCCTCCTTCCATCCTAATCCCTTCTTTTCTCCACCCTCTGCATGCATTATTCACTTTGTATCCCAACTGTAGTCCTCTCCATCATCCCATCCAAATCTTACTCCCTCCCTCTTCTTCACCTATGCCCCTCACCCAGTCCAATGGTGTATGAGAAACTATCTGAAAAGGCAACTTAAGGAAGAAAATATATTTCAGTCATAATGGTAAGAAAGTCATCAGAAGACAAGCTTGAGGTTCCTGGAAATATTCTACATACAATCAGGAAGTATAGAGACATAATGGCTACTGTTCAACACACTTTCCTTCTTTTTCAGTTCAGAATCCAGCACATGAAATGATGCCTTCCAAAACTAAAAAGTGTCTATTACTTATGATACTTTACCTAATCTATATAATCTCTCATAGGAATTTCAATTTTCATTAAGCTGAAATATCAGCACATATGAAAAATATTAATATATAAGAGTACAATATTATTGTTCAGAAGGCTATAGAAAATTACAGTCCTAGAAGCAGGAATTATAATTGTATTATTTAATATTTTCATCTACTTTTAAAATATTAATTTTGGCTGCCTATTCTGATAGGAAATATCTTTTGACATTATATAATTTCTTTTCTTTACTCTTAAAATAGAACATCTATTAAGATAGCAACTTTCCATTTAATTTTACTTCTCATGAAGTATATTTTTCATACTGATTCATATGTATTGATCTTGTGTTCTGGATATGGGTTATTTTTGATGAAATGTATTGCAATCATCCAGTTTAAAATTTTCTCATTTTGCTATTGTGCTTTTAGAGGAAAAGATATTCATTTTTCAATATAAATATGTTTTCCTTGTCATGAAAGACTAAGTGATTTTCATGTTTCCTATATAAAATGTTTTCCCAACACAATATTGCATAGATAATTTTGTAATTTTTTCTAAAACCAACTTCAGTTTTTACCTCAAATATTTTATCAATATATTAACTATATTAAGCTATGAATTGGGTGTGTGGGTGTATTTCTGGGTCTTTGATTTGATTCCATTGATCCACCAGTCTGTTTCTAAGGCAATACCATACAGTTCATGAGACCAGATAGGCTAGAATCAGATACCTCTCCTATAAGTAGGTGAACTAGGTGAGGGGCATACGGGGGAAAAAGAAAGGATGGTGAAACTGGGAGGAAATGCTGGAGGGGCCTATAACCAGGATAAAAAGTGAATAAATTTTAATAAATGATAATAATTTAAATTTAAAAAAATAGTTTTCTAAGCAAATTGATTCAAGAAACAAGCTGGAGTATCCATGCTAATATCTAATAAAAAAAACTTTCAACCAAAATTAATCAAAAGAGATGAGGAAGGACACTTCACAGTCATCAAAGAAAAATGTTATTCCAATAGGATTATATCTCTATTCTGAACATCTATGTCCAAAATACAAGGGCACCCACATTTGTAGAAGAAACATTAAAAAAGCTTACATCAAACATCAATCCCCACACATTAATAGTGGGAGATTTCAAAACTCCACTTACAAAAAAGGAGAGAGAGAGAGAGAGAAAAAAGAAACTACACCAAGAAATAATGACACTATCATTTGTCATGAATCAAATGAACCTAACAAATATCTACACAGTTTTTCACCCAAACGAAAAAGAATATATCTTCTTCTCAGTTACTCATAGAATTTTCTCCAAAATTGACAATATAGTAGGTCACAAAGCATGTCTCAGCAGATACAAGTATATTGAAATAATCCCTCATATCCTATCAGATCTCCATGGAATAAACTGGACCTCAACAATAGAAATGACAAAAATCTTACACATACAAGGAAAGTGAGGAACTCTGTACTCAATGACAACTGGATCAGAGAAGAAACAAATAAATAAAAGACTTCCTAAAATTAAATGAAAATGAAGGCACAACATAATCAAACATATGGGACCCAATGAAAACAGTGATAAGAGGAAAGTTCATAGCCTTCATAAAGATATTGGACACATCTCATAAAAGCAACTTTACAGCACACCTAAGGCCCTAGGGAATGAAAAGGAAGACACACAAACAGGGGATTTGAGGGCTGGAAATACTCAAACTCAGGGATGAAATCAATAAACTAGAAACAAAGAGACAAATTCATGAATCAACAAAACTAATCATTGGTTTCTTTCAGAAAATCAGTAAGATTTACAAACCCTTAGCTAAACTAAATAAAAGGAGGAGAGACATTATGCAAATAAAAAAATCAGTAATGAAAAGGAGGACATATAGACATACACTGAGTAAATCCAAAGAATCATTAGGTATTACTTCAAAAGGCTATATGCCACAAAATCTGAAAATCTAAGTTAAATGGAAAATATTCATGATAGATTCCACATACTGGACTTAAAACAATACAGGTAAACAAATTCAATATTCCTATATACCTTAAAGAAATAGTTATCAAAAGTCTCACAACAACAAAAACAACAGAAAAACAAGGCAAGATGGTTTCAGTGTAAAATTCTACCAGATCTTGAAAGACAAGGTAATACAAATTCTCTTCAAACTACCAGGCAAAATAGAAATGGAAGGAACATTACCAAATTCATTTTATGAGGTCACAGTCACCTGGATACTTAAACCACACAAAGACTCAACAGAGAAAGAGAATTTCAAACCAATTTCTCTTATGAACATTGACTCAAAAATACACAATGAAATACTCCCAAACAAAATACAAGAATACATGAAAAGATTCATCCACTGTGACAAAGGCAGCTTCATGCCAGTCATGATGGAGTGGTTTAATATATAGAAATCTGTTAATGTAATCCACCATTTAAACAAAGTTAAAAAAAAAAAAACAGGATCAGCTCATGAGATATTGAAAAGGCATTTGAAAAAGTCCAATACACTTCATTTTTTAAAGTCTTTGAGAGATCATAGATATAAGGCACATATCAAAACATAATGAAGGCAATATAAAGCAAGCTGATAGCCAACATCAAACTGAACAGCAAGAAATGTAAATCAATTTCACTGAGAACGGGGACAAGACAAGGCTGCCCACTCTCTCTGTATCTCTTCAATATAGTACTTTAATTCCTAACTATATCAGTAAGAAAACTAAAGGAGATCAATGGGATATAAATTGGAAACCAAGAAGTCAAAGTATTTGCGGATTATAGGACAATATATAAAAGTGACCACAAAATTTCTATCAGAGATATCCTAAAGCTGATAAATACCTCCCACAAAGTGTCTGCATAGAAAACTAACTAAAAAAAAATCAGTAGCCCTCCTGTACAGAAAAGACAAATGGACTTTGAGAGAAATTAGGGGAAACCAAGAGCTTTCACAATAGCCACACAAAATATCTTTGTATAACTCTAGATGGCATGTAAAACACTTGTGTGGAACACAAACAAACAAACAAAAAAACAAACAAAACTTCAAGTCTCTGAGGAAAAAAATTAAAAAAAAGAAATTGAAGAAGATTTTAGAAGATGGAAAAATCTTCCATGCTCATGGATTGGTAGGATCAATGTGGCAAAAATGGACATCTTACCTAGAAGTGTTTTACTGATTCACTGTAATCCTCAACAAAATACCAACACAATTCTCTACAGAATTTGAAGAAAAATTCTCAGCTTCAAATGTCAAAATAACAAAAAACCCAAATAGCTAAAACCATCCCACACAATAAAAGATTTTCAGGAGATCAGGGATGGAGATACCTTCAGAGTATTGGTGGTTGTACAGGATCGTTTTGGAAATTATGGGTTTTTTGTTTTTCTATATGAAGCTGAGAATTTTTCTTT
The DNA here is from genome assembly GCA_010120015.1 of Rhombomys opimus. Lineage (NCBI taxonomy): Eukaryota > Metazoa > Chordata > Mammalia > Rodentia > Muridae > Rhombomys > Rhombomys opimus. Next base: position 19,283 of record REGO01000644.1, read on the forward strand.
CAAGTTCTGTAAAGAATTGTGTTGGTATTTTGGTGGGAATTGCATTGAATCTTTAGATTGCTTTAGGCAGGATGGCCATTTTCACTATGTTAATCCTACCGATCCATGAGCACGGAAGATCTTTCCATCTTCTGATATCTTCTTCAATTTCTTTCTTCAGAGACTTGAAATAGTTTTCAAACAGGACTTTCATTTGCTTGGTTAGAGTCACCCCAAAGTACTTTATGTTATTAGTGGCTATGGTGAAGGTGTTGTTTCCTAAATTTCTTTCTCAACTCATTTGTCTTTGACATACAGGACAGCTTCTGATTTTTTGGGTTAATTTTGTATACAGCCATTTTGCAGAAAGTGTTTATCACCTTAAGGAGTTATCTGGATAAATTTTTCGGGTCGCTCATGTAGACTATCATTTCATCTGCAAAGAGTGTTACTTTGAATTCTTCCTGTAATTAATATAAAAATAAAAATTTAATTAAAAAAAGATCTTCAGGAAACATCTCCATACCTGATCTCAAGCTGTGCCATAGAGTAACATAAATAAAAAAACTGCATGGTACTAGCATATAAAGAGACTGGTGGATCAATGGAACTGAACTGAAGACCCAGAAATAAAGCCACATTCTTAAGAACACTAGAATTTTGAGAAAGGGGCCAAAACCATACAATAGAAAAAAAATAGCATCTTCAGTAAATGTTGGTGGTCTAACTGGATGTCTACAGGTAGACGAAGGCAAGTAGATTCATATTTTTCTCCCTGAACAAAACTCAAATCCAATTGGATTAAAGACCTCACTATAAATGAGACACACTAAATCTACTGGAAAAAAAGTGGGAAGACACTTAACTTATTGGCACTGAAGACAACTTCCTGAACAGAACATCAACATCATAGTCTCTAAGATAAAAAATTAATCAGACCCGATGAAACTTAAAAGCTTCTGTAAAGCAAAGGCCAGTTTCAACAGAAGTAAATGACAGCCTACAGTCTGGGAAAAAAAATCTTCACTTATCCTATATCTGATAGTGAGCTATTTTCAAGAATTTATAAAGAACTCAAGAATTTAAACACAAAAAACAAATAATACAATTAAAAATGGGGTAGAGTGCTAAACAGAGAATTCTGAACAGAGGAATCTCAAATGGCTGAGAATCACTTAAAGAAATGCTCAACGTTAATTTTGTAACTAGCCACTTTGCTGAAGGTGTTTATCAGCCAGATGGACAGATCTGGAAAATATCATCCTCAGTGAGGTAACCCAGATTCAGAAATACACACACTGTATATACTCACTTATGAGCAGAGATTAGCCATAAAATGCAGTATAACCTTACTATAATCTACAGACCTGAGGAAGCTAAGTAATGAAGACCCTAGGGAGGATGCTTAATTCTTAGTCAGAAGGAAAAATAGAATAGATCCTAGAAGCAGTGGAAGAGAGGAAACAGGATAGTAGCCTACCAGAGACATCCTCTGAAAAACTCTACCCAGCAGGATATCAAAGCAGATGTTGAGACTAAATGGCAAACTTTGGGCATAGTGCAGGGAGTCTTTTGGAAGTGTCAGTGGATAAAAGGAGCCAGAGAGGACAGGAGCTCCAAAAGAAGACAAATGAAGCTAACAAATGTGTACCCAGAGGAGCCTGTGTAGACAGATGTACTTACCAAGGACTATGCATGGAGAGGACATAGGCCCACTGCTCAGATGTAGCCCATAGGCTGCTCAGTCTCTATGTAGGTTACCTAGTAAGGGGAGCAAGGGCTATGTCTACCTTAACTCTGTTGCTTACTCTTAGATCATTTTTCCCAGGCTACTTGGACTAGTCTGGACACAGAAGAAGGGGATGCAAGAAGTCCTGAAGGGACTTTATAGTCTGGGGACATTTGGTAAGAGAGGAGGGCTCAAACTTTCTGTGTACTATGGAATAGGGATAGCAGGGTAAAAGGGAGGAAGGGTGTGGCAGGAGAAGGTGAGGGATGGTCCTATGAGAGGGATGTAAAGTGAAAAATTTAATAAAAATGTATGAATCAAAATGCCTATAAGAACAGTACTTCACTTGAAAAATAAAAGTATGTAGCTTTATTTTAATCATAAAATCTCTTTTGTCAGATATTCTATCAAAATTGACTTCTATAGCATTTTCCATACCGATATTTTAATTAACTAGTGAATGATGTTTTATTTATTTTTATAATTTTTTATGATTATAATTTAATTTTATTTCTTTTTTTTCTTTCTTCCTGTCAAAACTTCCCATATGCCATTTCTTGTACTCCTTCAAGTTCATGACATCTTTGTTAGTAATTGTTATTGCATATAAACTCTTATTTGACAAGTGGAAATTTTAATACGCCACTTCATTTTAACCATTATCACAATATTTAAGTTATTTCACATTATTGTATTAGTCTCGTTAAGGGTGATAAATATGGATCTGTTTGTATTTTTTTACATGTAGACATCCAGTAAGAACAGCACCACTTGTTGTAGATGCTGTCTTTTTTTCCATTGTATAATTTTGGCTTCTTTGTCAAAAATCAAGTATCCATAAGGGTGTGAGTTTATTTCTGTGCCTTCTATTCAATTGCATTGATCCACTATTCTGTTTCTATGCCAGTACCATGCAGTTTTTATTACTGTTGCTCTATAGTACTGCCTGAGATCAGGGATACAGTTACCTCTAGAAGATCTGTTATTGTACAGGATTATTTTAACAATCCCGGGTTTTTTGTTTGTCCATAGAAAATTGAGGATTGTTCCTTAAAGTTTTATAAAGAATTGTGTTGGTATTTTGATGGAAATTGCACTGAATCTTTAGATTGCTTTTGGTAGGATGGGCATTTTCACTATGTTAATCCAACTGGTCTATGAGCACGGGAGATCTTTCCATCTTCTGATATCTTCCTCAATTTCTCTCTCCAGAGACTTGTTTTTTTTAAACAGGTCTTTCATTTGTTTGGTAGAGTCACTCCAAGGTACTTTTTGTCATTTGTGGCTACTTTGAAGGGGGTTGTTTCCCTAATTTCTTTCTCATCCCTCTTGTCTTTTGTATACAGGAGAGCTGCTAATTTTTTTTTAATCCAGCCACCATACTGAAGAGGTTCTCTGGATAAATTTTTGTGGTCATTGATGTATAGTATCACATTATTTGCAAATAGTGATACTTTGTCTTCTTCCTTTCCTATTTGTATCCTGTTGATCTCCTTTAGTTGTCTTATTGCTCTAGCTAGCACTTCAAGTACTATGTTGAGATAAGGAGAGAGTGGGGAGTCTTGACTTGTTCCTGATTTCAGTCTGATTGATTTCAGTTTCTCTCCATTGAGTTTGATGTTGGCTATAGGCTTGCTGTATATTGCTTTACTATGTATAGGTATGTGCCTTGTATCCCTGATCTCTCCAAGACTTTTAACATAAATGGGTGTCGGATTTTCTAAAACACTTTTTTTTTTAACATCTAAGGAGATTATTATGTGTTTTCTCTCCTTTAGTCTTTTTATATTGTGGATTACATTGATAAATTTCCATATACTGAACCACCCCTGCATGCCTGGGATGAAGCCTACTTGGTCATGCTGGTTGACATCTTTTATGTCTTTTGGATTAATTTTGCAAGTATTTTATCAAGTATTTTTGCACCAATGTTCATAAGAGAGCTAGGTCTGGAGTTCTTTTTCTTAGTTGAGTCTTCATGTGACTGTGGCCTCTTTGAATGAGTTTGGTAATGTTCCTCTGTTTCTATTTTGTGGAATAGTTTGAAGAGTATTGGATTTGGCTCTTCTTTGAAGGTATGTTAGAATTCTGTGCTGAAACCATCTGTCCCTGGGAGTTTTTTTTGGGGGGGGTGATTTTGATGACTACTTCTATTTTGTTGGGCAATATAGGACTATTTAATCTATTTACCTGATCTTGATTTACTTTTGGTAAATGGAATCTCTCAAGAACACTTTCCATTTCATTTAGATTTTCAAATTTTGTGGCATATAGGCTTTTGTAGTAAGACCTAATGATTGTTTGGATTTCCTCAGTGTCTGTAGTTATGTCCCCCCTTTCCATTTTTGGTTTTGCTCATTTGGATCATTTCTCTTTACCTTTCAGTTGACTTGGCTAAGGATTTGTTTATGGTGGTGATTTTCACAAAGAACCAACTCTTGATTTCATTGGTTCTTTGAATTGTTTTCTTTGTTCTAATTTAATGAGTTCAGCTTTGATTTTGATTATTTCCAATCCTCTACTAATGCTGGGTGCGTGTGCCTCTCTTTTATTTAGGGTTTTTAGTTGTTAATTTGTTTATATGAGATGCCTCACACTTCTTGTTGAGTGTACTTAGTGCTATGAACTTTCCTCTTAGCACCACTTTCATTATTTTCGACAAGTTTGGTAAGTTGTGCCTTCATTTTCAGTGAATATTAGGACTTCTCTAAATCTATTTGAATTTCTTCCCTGACTAAGCTGCCACTGAGTTAAGAGTTGTTTAGTTTCCATATGTGTGGGGGCTTTTTTATTATTTCTGTTGTTGAGGTCTAATATTAGGCCATGGTAATCTGATTGGATAGAAGGGATTATTTCAATCTTCGTGTATCTCTTGAGGCTTGCTTTGTGCCTGACTATATGATCAATTTTGGATTTTGGAGAAGTTTATGGAGAAGGTTCTGAGAGGTGCTGAAAAGAAAGTATACTCTTTTGAGTTTGGGTGAAAAGTTCTGTAGAAGTCTGTTATGTCCATTTTTTTTTAAACCTCTCTAAGTGTCATTGTTTCCCTTTGTATTTAATGTGTAGATGGTCTGTCCCTTGGTGAGAGTGGAGTGTTGAAATCTGCCACTATTAAGTTGTTGGAATCGATGTGTGCTTTAAGCTTTAATAATGTTTCATTTACAAATGCAGGTGTTCTTTTATTTGGGAAATAGATGTTCAGGTTTGTGATGTTCTCCTGGTAGATTTTCCTTTGATGAAAATTAAGTGTCTCTCCTCATCTTTTATTTATTGATTTTGGTTGAAAATCTATTTTATTAGATATTAAGATGTCTACTCCAGCTTATTTTCTGGGTCCATTTGCTTGAAAACCTTTTTCCAGCCCTTTACTCTGAGGTAGTGTTTATCTTTGTTGCAGAAGTGTGTTTCTTGGATGCAGTAGAAAGTTGGATCCTGTTTGTGCTCCCACTCTGTTAGTCTATGGTTTTTTAATGGAGGGGTGATTCAGCTGATGTTGATAGATAATAGTGACCAATGAATGTAGCTCCTTTTATTGTGGAGTTGGTGGTGTTAGTGTGTTTCTGTGGCTGTTTTCTTTTAATTTGTTTTGTTATGAATTAATCTATATCCTGTGATTTCTTGGGTATAGTTGATTTCCTCTGTAGGGAGGGGTTGCTATGAATATTGTTTAAGTTTAGTTTTGTCATGGAATATTTTGTTTTCTCCATCTATGTCGATTGATATAGTATTATGGCTTGGAATCTGTGGTCTCTTATAGTCTGCATGACATCTTCCCAGGACATTTTGACTTTCATTGTTTATGTTGACAGTCTGGTTATGGTGACCTGTGATCAGTCATCATCTGTGTTACTTGTTTATGCTTCTGAGAAATTAGAACAGCATCAATAAATTTTTTGTATGTAATAATTGCTTCTCTGTAAGGGAATTCCTCCATTCCTTTTATTTTTCTTGAGATACTCTACTTTGTGAGACACAATAATATTCATATGTCTGCGAAGGGCTAACTTCAATAGTATGCCTCTAATTTTAAATAAAATTCTAGAAATCATACGTATCTTACACTTAGTACAAGAAAAGTTCAATGCTAAGAAAATCTGTAATGGAGGGCTTTTGTTTATACTAGCTAGAATGTAAGTGCAAAGAAAGCATACTTTTAGAAAATTGACAGTGATACTTTATTGGACAACACATGGATGACAAGAAAAAAGCACAAATATATGTGCCTTAGAAAATCAATAATTTGACCTCACTTGCTTTATTGTGGTTTATCCTTTATTCCAGTCTTTTTGGAACTCTACAAATTCTATATCTTGATAAGCCTGCAGTTTTTATTTTTAATATCTATTTAAATCAATTCATCTAATATTCATTTTGAAGTATACTTAAATGTATTTCCTTTTTGAAGATGAAATTAAAATATAATGAAAACTATCATTATACATAAAACTTTTATTTAAAATTTATTTTGTTAATAGATTTTATATTCTGATAAGTTAACAGCTTTTCCTTCTTTTGTCCTGATTGAGTATAGTGAATTAATACACATCTATAGGAATGTTTAATGGCTATTTCTTCAATGGTGTTTTGTTGTTGTTGTTGTTGTTGTTGTTGTTGTTCTGCTTGTTTAGAAGCATTATCATTTGAAAATATAATCTAGAATTACATTATTAAATCACAGTTTAAAATTTCAATGATGATATCTTTTGGACTTATTTTGAGCTTCCATATTTCCAAAATTCATTGTCTTTATTTTAAAATAATTGACTTTCTATCTTATAAACCATAATATTATATCTATCATGATAGTAGTTCCTTTGTTAATTATTCTACATTACCCTATTTGACTAAAACACAGCTTAGTGTGCAGTAGTGACTCAAGAAATATTGATTGGCTCTTAAACATACAAATAAAAATACAGATTATTTTAATGAAATTTGTATTTTATACTTCTTAGTTGGAAGTTTATATATATGCTTAACTTCCCATGCATTTGTCTAGTAGAATGTCATGACACCAAAGATTATATAATTCCAACATGATGTCAGAAGTATTGAGTTCTATGATGCTCAATGATTCACTTGTATATGGCTGCCTGTACTCTTGCAAGGTCTTTCTTTTTCCTTTTTCAGGAAGAGAGAGATCCATGGTGCCTCTTCTTAATATGATGTGTGTAATTTAGAATTACACCTTTTCCATATTATGTTTTGGTCTACAAAAATGCAATATGCCTCTTCTTACCATGATATGCATAAATTAGAATTATACCTTTTTCCAAGTTATGTTTTCGTCTACAAAAATGTAATATAATTTTATCTATTGACTACAACAAGTGGGATTGCTTATAATTTCTATTTAATTCTATAGTGTTTTCGTAATTATTTGAAGTTTTCTTTTCATTGACACATAACAACATTTGAAGTGTCCCTCAATCATTTTTTACTTATTCTTCACTGTTGAGTATATTTGGAACAATGTCAAGGTAGTGACACAACCCACAATTGTTTAGATAATAGAAAAAATAAACTGTAAAATATCTTTAAGCCATGGACCACATTGATCAGAATTTCAACCTAATTAATTAATTAATTAATTAATTAATTAAAATATTCACATTCTCTTTTATTTCTTAAATTTCTGAACCAAGACAATTGGCATATTTTAATTAAAAGGTATGTTAAGTGACCTGGAGAAGACAGGAGCTCCACAAGGACTTAATATATCTAGGCACAGGGGTATTTTATGAGACTGTATCTCCAACCAAGGAACATGTATGGATATAACCTAGACCCCCTGCTCAGATGTACCAGTATTAGTTTAGTGTCGAAGTAAGTGGAACAGGGACTATTTCTGACATGAACTCAGTGGCTGGCTCTTTGACCTCCCCTCAACTCCCGAGGGAGGAGCAGCCTTGCTAGACCACAGAGATGGACATTTCAGCCAGTCCTCAAGAAACATGATAAGCTAGGGTCAGATGGAAGGGGAGGAGGTCCTCTCCAATCAGTGGACTTAGAAAGGGGCAGGGAGGAGATGAGGAAAGGAGGGTGGGATTGGGTGGAAATGAGAGAACGGGCTACAGCTGGGTTACAAAGTTAATAAACTGTAACTAATATGTAAAAAATTTAAGAAAAGAAAAAAAATAGTAATATCAATCAACATTTACATTTTTTGCTTTTTGGGCTGGTTATCTATATATCTATTATCTATATTTATTTATTTATTTATTTATTTATTATAATTCATTCACTTTGTATCCCAACTGTAGCCCCCTCCCTCGTCTCCTCCCAGTCCCATCCACTCCTATGCCCCTCTCCTAATCCAAATAGGGGAGGACCTCCTTCCCTTATATCAAACCTAGCTTATAAGGTCTCATCAGGACTGGCTGCAACATCTCTGTCTCTGGCCTGACAAGGCTGCACCTGCCAGGGGGAGGTGATCAAAGAACTGGCCACTGAGTTCTTGTAAGAGACAACCCCTGCTCCCCTTACTAGAGATTTCCACTAGGAACTTGAGCAGCCTATGGACTTAGTCTGAATGAACAGAGACTCTAGGTACTCTCCCTGCATGGTCCTTGCTTGGAGTATCAGTCTGTGTAGGGCCATCTGGGCTCAGGTTTTTTTTTTCTCTCTATTGGTCTCCTTGTGGAGCTCCTATCCCCTCCAAGTCTTTTAATCTCCCCTTCTTCCGTTAGATTCCCCAGATTCCCTGTACTGTGCCCAAAATTTAGCTATGAGTCTACAATATGTTTCAATACACTGATGGCTAGAGCCTTTCATAGGCTCTCTGTAGAAGGTTCCTCTCCTGTTATCTGTCACCCCCTAATTCTGATGTCTTTTGTTGCTTAGCTTCTTTAGGACTATAGATTTTAGTATGTTTATCCTGTATTATATGGCTAATATTCACTTCAAGTTTCTGAAGGAAGAAAATGAAACATATACCAGAAGATTGAAAGATATCCCATGCTCATAGATCAGTTGGATTAACATATTGAAAATGGCCATCCTATAAAAAGCAATTTACAGATTTAATGCAATTCCTACCAAAATACCAACATAATTCTTTTCCGAACTTGAAAGAACAATTCTTAATTTCATGTGGAAAACCAAACCAAACCAAAACCCAGAAATAACAGATCTTCTGGAGGTATCTCCATCTCTGATCTCAAGCTGTACTATGGAGCAACAGTAAAAAAGAAAGAAAGAAAGAAAGAAAGAAAGAAAGAAAGAAAGAAAGAAAGAAAGAAAGAAAGAAAGAAAAAAATAAAAAAATAAAAATAGAAAGAAAAGAAATACTGCACGGTACTGGCATAGAAACAAACTGGTGGATAAATGGAATTGAATCAAAGATCCAGAAATGAATCCAAACATCTATGGATATTTGATTTTTGACAAAGATGCCAAAACAATATAATGGAAAAAAAAAAGATTTCAACTTCAACAAATGGTGCACATCTAACTGGATGTCTATTTAAATAAAATGCAAATAGATCAATATTTATCATTCATCACAAACTAAAGTAGATCAAAGACCTCAACATAAAATGAGACACACTAAGTCTGACTAAGTCTGTTAGAAGAAAAACTGGGGAAGAGCCTTGAACTCATTTTCACCAGAGACAACTTCTTGAACAGAACACCAACAGCATTAGCTCTAAGATCAACAATCAATAAATGGGACCTCATGAAACTGAAAAGCTTCTGTAAAGCATAGGATACTGTTGTCAGAACAAAATGACAGCCTACAGACTGGGAAAAGATCTTCACCAACCCTACATCTGACAGAGGCAGATAAACAATTCAATAATTTAAACACTAACAAACCAAGTAATCCAATTCAAAAATGCAGTACAGAGCTAAACAGAAAATTCTCAACAGAGGAATATAGAATGGCAGAGAAACACTTAAAGACATTGTCAACATCCATAGTCATTAGGGAAATGCAAATCAAAATGACCCTGAGATTCTACTTCACACTCATCAGAATGGCTAAGATAAAAAACTCAAGGTGTGACACATGCTGGAGAGGAAATTGAAACCCTCCTTCATTGCTGGTGGGAATGTAACCTTGTACAAACATTTTGGAAAATCAATATGGTGCTCTCAGAGAAAAATGGGAATGGTGCTACCTCAAGATGCAGCAATACCAATTCTGTGCATGTATCGAAAAAATGCTCAACCATACAACATGAACCTTGTTCAACTATGTTTATACCAGCTTTATTTATAATAGCCAGTCTCTGGAAACAACCTAGATGTTCCTCAACCTAGGAATACATACAGAAGCTGTGGGACATTAAGACAATGGTATTCCATTCAGCAACTAAAAGCAAGGAAATTATGAGATTTGCAGGGAAATGGGTAGAACTAGAAAAGATCATCCTGAGTTATATATCTCAGAAGCAGATAGTCAAATATGGTATATACTAGCTTATTTATTTTTACAGCCTGTTTCTAACTATCACTTCTTAATTTTTATGTCTCTAAAATATGTTTTACTTCACTTTATTCATATTAGTTTATTTCATATGCAAAATATTTAGTTTTCTATGGTAGGTAGAAATCTAGACAAGACTACCAAAAGTATCTCCTTACATACAAACTTTAGAGAAGCATTTTCCTTTCAGAATGACTTCTAGGCCAAAAGACTCAAAGGATGAGAGTTTTGTTAAAAGTAGAAGTATAGATGAAACAAATTAAATGGAATCACAGGATATATTGAAGTAACATTGTGAAGACTCTCCTTTTCTTTTCTGTTGTCAGCTAAATGCATTAGAAAAAAAATGATGACCTTCAGAGATAAGATTGAAATGAAGTAAAAATGCTTTCAGTTCCAATTTTAGAAGGCTGATTTTATCAAGCATCCTAAATTCATTTTTAAAGGAAATGTGTAGGCAAGAGTAAACTTTTAATGTACTTTTCCATTATCTTTAAAAAAATTATCTTTTTATACATTGTCATCTATATTGTTAGGATGACTGTTAAAGCAACTTTACTTAATTGGAAAACTTTTTTTCAATATTCAGTATAACATAAATTCTTGATAACTATAAAATGTGTGTCATTTGCTGGAATATATTCCTATTTTTTATGTATTTGGTTTGCATAATATCCTTTCTGTTCAATTACAAATTTCAAAGGTCTTTCAGTTTCAGGTACTTCTTATCACACATTTTACTAATATTTACAAAAATTAGTAGAATGTATTTTTTTCACAAACGTAACTTTTGTGCATGGTATTCCGCTTGTCCAGGACTGGACTTTTTGTTTCATCACTATTATCAGATAGAGTGCTATGCAATCTATTTGCATTATAACAATCAGTACAAAGGTATAAACATAGAAAATATGTTCCTGGTTTTCAACCTGAGAAAAACTGAAATAAAGATTCAATAGTTTACTTAGTCACATAGCCAGTGAGTAATTGTAGATTGAAATTAACCCCAAAGCAATTAATTCATTGAAAACTTGGTTTTTTGTCAGAACTAAACTTTTTTTTATTTTTTAATTATGACAATTTATTCATTTTGTATCCCAGCTTAAGCCCTTCTCTCATGTGCTCTTAGTCCCACCCTCCCTCCCTTTTCTCCTCTCATGACCTTCCCCAGGTCCACTGATAGGAGAGGTCCTGCTCTCCTTCCCTTTGACTCTAGCCTATGAAATCTCATCAGGACTGGCTGCATTGTCTTCCTCTGTGGCCTGGCAAGGCTGCCCACCCTCAGGGGGAGGTGATCAAAGAGACAGCCAATTGAATGCATTTCATAGACAGACCCTGTTCTGCTAACTAGGGTACCAATTTGGAGACTTTGCTGTCATGGGCTACATCTGTACAGGGGTTCTAGGTTACCTCCATGCGTGGTCCTTGGTTGGAGTATCAGTCTCAAAAAAGACCCCTGTGCCCAGATTTTTTGGTTCTATTGATCTCCTTGTGGAGCTCCTGTCCTCTCCAGGTCTTTCTATCTCACACTTCTTTCATAAGATTCCCTGAACTTTGCCCAAAATTTGGTTCTGAGTCTAAGCATCTGCTTCAATATCCTGCTGGGAAGAGTCTTTCAGAGGTCCTCTGTAGAAGTCTCTTTTCCTGTTCCCTGTTCCTTGTCATGTAGCGAAGTGCTACAGCTCACTGATGTATCAAATATACTTTGGACACTTAACTAACTTAGTACTCTGTACAATAGTTACAGGAGTAAAAGTACAATTCCACACTGATTTTCAATTCAGTTCTAATAGTTTAATTTAATGTTATTGCTTTATATTTGAGATTCTAACAAGATTGAGAAACTTTTTTCATGAGATTTGACTGATATAAATGTGTCTGGCTGTGTGTCTCTGCTTACACTCCTATCTTTTGTCAGAGGAGTACTCTCAGATGATGACTGTACAAGGTACTAAACTATGATTATAACAGAGTATTATTAGGAATAACTGCATTTTTTTTTGTCAGTCATGTTGGTTCTTCATTAGGTTTCTGGGCTATCTAGTGTCTAGTTTCTGACTATTCAGGCAGTGTAGGACATGGACTCCCTCTAGTGGAGTGGGCTTCAAGATAAACCATATATTGATTGGCCACTCCAAAAGTTCTGCATCACAATTACCCCAGCACACCTTCCAGGCAAGGCAGATTGTAGCTTTAGTATTTTGTGGCTGGTATCCAGGTTTATCTTTTGGTATTATGGAGATTATCTTTCTTTATCAAATTTTTACAACACAGGGGTGAAGGCTCCATGCAGGATCCAATTTGATGTCTTTATATTCAATGAGCTGTGTGGAATTTATCCTCAGCAATGGGGCCCTTATCTCAGTTTTCAGAGATCAGCTTCCCATCCAAATGTCAGCCTGAGTTGTTTAGAGATCTTCCCTAAACTACTTTAGCTAATCACTCAATTTAATATGCAATGCAATGAGTACCATTATGCAATTTTTGTACATATATATGTTGATTACATTGTTTTCCTCAAGATAAATGTTACTTTATGCAACATAGTATAAGAATTATTAATAGAAAACTCCATGAATTTGAATAGCACTCCATAGGAAGGATAGCAGACTTGACACTCTAAACCTGTATAGACACCCATAGTTGGGGAAATCATAAGCCTAAATAAAGAAACCATGACTGTTGTGTGGCTAATTGGAAATGGTATGAGACTATATTCTCAATGTTGGTATTTAAAATCATATATTACTGGCACTTCTTTCTTATTACAGTGATGGTTTTTTAACATCAGGCAGGCATTAATGCAGAGACCCAAAAATTACTGAATTATGGAGAATCAATGTCTGTGGAGTACCTGACCCTAAGCAGGACATCTATATCATCTACCACTCCACCCTCCACAAATTCATGAAACATTGTGTTAAATCCAGTAAAATTTATGTAAGATGAATACAGTGGAAAAGAGCTTTGTACAACAATAAATAATGGACATAAAATAGACATTAGTTGTTACAGGGGGCAGTAATGTAACCATTGATGTGGTACCCCTGTTTCAGTAAATAATCTGTCATGCTTGTGCTCATGATTTCAGTGGCAGAGAGCATGATTGAGAAAGAGTATTGGAAATTGAAAAATACACTAAAGTCAGCAAATGTATGAAATTGACAATGAAGAAAATACACACACACACACACACACACACACACACATATATATTAACTAGTGATATATTTTATTGTTAAATCCTACTCCTGAGTCAAGTTCTATAATGGTATAATGGGTCCTCAGCATAAGATCTGCATCTGGTAAAGAACTTTATTCATCAAAACACAGTAAAGGCATCACATGAGCAATGAAAGACAGTGTTCCCCATTTTCCTATAAAATCACAAGGCACATCATTGTTCTCAAACACACTATGTTCCAGATAACATTAAATATTAGCAAATATTTACCCTCTAAAAAGCATTAACTTATTAGTTTTGAAGTGAGTTACCAACATGCAAATTTTTTAGAAACACATTCAGGCAATAATTACATTATACTAAAGTAGATTAAAAATGGGATAACTATTTCTTTTATATAAGTAGGAAATTTTTTCAGCTAGAAGATTTAAGAAAACTAAAGTCTGATAGAATGGCTCATGCTAATACTCCTATTTATTTAGGATCCTAGAGTAGGAAGATCACTTGAAACTATCATTCTGAAACCCACATAAAAGATACCAAAATATTCCATCTCAAATTCAAAACAAAGAATTAAAAAAGTGAAATACTAATAAAGTTACTTATTTAAGACAAATTATATGACAGTATACATGATTGACACCGAAATTCCATCAGAGAACTCCTTTGGCTGATAAACACCTTCAGCAAAGAGCCTGGAGACAAAATCAAATAAATTCAGTAGCCCTTCTGCATAAAAACAAAAAATTGGCTGAGGAAGAAATTAGGGAAACAACACCCTTCACAATAACCACAAAGGACATAAAGTACCTTTGTATAACTATAACCAAGAAAGTCAAAGACTTGTAAAAAAAAACTTCCAGTCTCTGAGGAAAGAAATAAAAGATATCAGAAGATGGAAAGATCTCTCATTCTCATGGGTTGGCAGGACTAACATAGTAAAAATGGCCATCTTAACAAAAGCAATCTACAAACTTAATACAATTCTCATCAAATTACAAACATAATTCATTATAGACCTTGAAAGAAAAATTCTCAAGTTGACATGGAACAACAAGAAACCGAGGACTAAAACAATCCTTTACAGTAAAAGATCTTCTGGAGGTATCTCCATCCCTGATCACAAGCTGTACTATAAAGCAACAGTAATAAAAACTGAATGGTTCTGGCATAGAAACAGGATGGTGGATAAATGGAATCGAACAGAAGACCCAGAAATAAACCAACACACTTATGGACACCTGTTATTCTACAAAGATGCCAAAACCATACAATGGAAATAAAAGATAGTAACTTCAACAAATGGTGCTGTTTTAGCTGTATATCAACATGTAAAAAAGGCAAATTGATCCATACTTATCACCCTGCACACAACTAAAGTCCAAGTGAATCAAAAACATCAACATGAAACCAGACCAGTTAGAAAAAAAAAAAAGTGGGAAGATCCTTGACCTCATTGGTAGAGGAGACAACTTCCTGAAAAGAACACCAACAGCACAGGTTCTAAGAGCAACAATCAATAAATGGGACCTTATGAAACTGAAAAATTATAAAGCAAAGAACACTGTCATCAGAAATAAATGAAAGCCTACAGATTGGGAAAGGGTCTTCACCACACTATATCTGATAAAGGGCTAATATTCAGAATACATAAATGACTCAAGAAGTCAAACAGCAACAAATCAATTAAAAATGGGGTACAGAAGTTCTTCTGGAGGTATCTCCATCCCTGATCTTAAACTGTACTACAGAGCAACAGTAATAAAAACTGCATGGTACTGGCATAGAAACAGAATGGTGGATCAATGGAACTGAACAGAAGATCCTGAAATAAACCCACACACTTACAGACACCTGATCTTTGACAAAGATACCAAAACCATACAATGGAAAAAAGATAGCATCTTCAACAAATGGTGCTGAAAAATGAAAATAGATCTATATTGATCACCCTGCACAAAACTAAAGTCTAAGTGGATCAAATACCTCAACATAAAATCAGATACACTAAATCGATTAGAAGAAAAAGTGGGGAAGAGCCAAGAACTCATTGGCACAGGAGACAACTTCCTGAACAGAACACCAACAGCACAGGCTCTAAGAGCAACAATCAATAAATGGGA
>REGO01000644.1:54011-67264 GCA_010120015.1 Rhombomys opimus
GAGTCTGTGCTGTTGGTGTTCTGTTCAGGAAGTTGTCTCCTGTGCCAATGAGTTCTAGGCTGTTCCCCACTTTGTCTTCTAACAGCTTTAGAGTATCTGGTTTTATGTTGAGGTCTTTGATCCACTTGGACTTTAGTTTCATCTCCATAATGACTAAGGACATTGAGCATTTCTTTAAGTGTTCCCCTGTCATTTGATATTCGATTAAGAATTCTCTGTTTAGCTCTGTGCCCCATTTTTAAATTGGATTACTTGATCTCTGGGTGTTTAACGTCTTAAGATTTTTTTATATACATTCTGGATATTAACTCTCTGCCAGATATAAGGTTGGTGAAGATCCCACTGAAATCAGGGACAATACAAGGCTGCCCATTCTCTCCTTATATCTTCAATATATTACTTGAAGTCTTAGCTAGAACAGTAAGACCACTGATAAAAGGAATACAAATTGGAAAAAAAAAAGAAGTCAAAGAATCATTATTGTCAGATGATAACAGAACATACATGAGTGACTCCAAAAATTGTACTAGAGAGTTCCTTCAGCTGATGAATGACTTCGGCAAAGTGAATGGATACAAAATTATTAAAAAAAAAAAATCAGTTGCCCTCTAGTATACACAAGACAAAAGGGCTGAGAAAGAAAGTATGGAAACAACACCATTTACAATAGCCATGAATAATATAAAGTGCATTGTATGACTCTAACCAATCATGTGAAAATCCTGTATGAAAAAGTCTTCAAGTCCAGAAAGAAAGAAATTGAAGAAGATATCAGAAGATGGAATAATCTCCCATGCTCACGGATCAGAATCTTCTTTTTCATCTGTTCTTATAAATCTTAGATTTTTTCTTTTACTTTTAATTTATTAATTACACTTTATTCACTTTGTATCCCCCCATAAGCCCCTTCCTCCTCCCCTCCTGGTCCTACCCTCCCTTCCCCTTCTTCACACATACCCCTCCCCAAGTCCACTGATAAGGGAGGTCTTCCTCTCCTTCCTTCTGATCTTAGTCTATCAGATCTCATCAGGAGTGGCTGCATTATCATCTTCTGTGGCCTGATAAGGCTGCTCTCCCCTCAGGGAGTGCTGATCAAAGAGCAGGCCAATCAGTTCATGCCAGAGTCAGTCCCTCTTCCCATTACTATGGAACCCACTTGGACACTAAACTGCCATGGGCTACATCTGGGCAGGGGTTCTAGGATATCTCCATGCCTGGTACTTGGTTAGAGTTTGAGTCTCTGGGAAGGCCCCTGTGTTCAAATTTTCTGGTTCTGTTGCTCTCCTTGTGGGGCTCCTGTCCTCTCCAGCTCTTACTATTTTCCACTTCTTACATAAGATTCCATGAACTCTGCCCAACACTTGGCCATAAGTCTCAGCGTTTGCTTTGATAGTCTGCAGGGCAGAGCCTTTCAGAGGCCCTCTGTGGCAGGTTCCTAGGTTGTTTCCTGTTTTCTTCTTCTTTTGATGTCCATCCTCTTTGCCTTTCAAGATGGGGATTGAGCGTTTTAGTCAGGGTTCTCTCTCTTGATTAGTTTCTTTAGATGAACAGATTTTAGTAGGTTTATCCTATGTTGTTTGTCCATATGAGTGAGTATATACCATGTGTGTCTTTCTGCTTCTGGGACAGCTCACTCAGGATGATCCTTTCCAGGTCCCACGATTTACCCGAAATTTTCATGATTTCCTTATCTTTCATTGCAGAATAATACCCCATTGTGTAGATGTACCACAATTTCTGCATTCATTCTTCAGTTGAGGGGCATCTGTGCTGTTTCAGGAGACAACTTCCTGAATAGAACACCAAAAGCACAGGCTCTAAGCTCAACAGTCAATAAATGGGACCTCATGAAATTGAAAAGCTTCTGTAAAGCAAAGGACACTGTCATCAAAACAAAATGACTGCCTACAGATTGGGAAAGAATCTTCACCAACCCTTTATCTGACAGAGGGCTAATATCCAGTATATATGAAGAACTAAAGAAGCTGAAAAGCAGCAATCCAAGTAATCCAATTAAAAAATGGGGAACAGAGCTAAACAGAGAATTCTCTGTAGAGGAATATAGAACGGCAGAGAAACACTTAAAGAAATGCTCAACCTTATTAGCCATCAGAGAAATCCAAATCAAAACTACCCTGAGATATCACCTTACACCTATGAGAATGGCCAAGATGAAAAACTCAAGTCACAACACATGCTGGAGAGGTTGTGGAGAAAGGGTTGAAATGTAAACTTCTGGTGAGAATGTAAACTGTACAACCACTCTGGAAATCAATCTGGCGCTTTCTCAGACAACTAGAAATAGCGCTTCCTCAAGATCCAGTCATACATCCTAGGCATATATCCAAAAGAGGCTCAACTACACAATAAGGACATTTGCTCAACCATGTTTGTGGCAGCTTTATTTGTAATAGTACTTTATTTGTAAACAGTACTTTATTTGTACTAGAAGCTGGAAACAGTCCAGATGCCCCTCAACTGAAGAATAGATTTTTGTCTTTTTTATGGAGTCCTTGATTTATTGGATGTTTTGTGTTTAGAACTTTTATGATTTCCCTTTTTTCTTTGAGGGATGTATCAGTTTTTGCAATTATATCTTGAGTGTCTGAGATTCTCATTTCCATTTCTTATACTCTGTTGGTAATGCTTACTTTTGTGGTTCCAGATCTTTTCTTTAAGTTCTCCAGCTCCAGGGTTTTCTCAGTTTGTGTTTTCTTTATTGATTCTAATTCTGTTCTCATGTCTAGTGCCATTTCCTTCATCTGTCTGAATGTGGATTCCTGTCTGTCCACGATGGCCCTTACATTTTTTGTTGTTGATTTTTGTTTCCTGTCTATATGCCTCTACTTGTGCCTCTGTTTGGCTGTATTTGCTGTATTTCTTTGAGAGCTTTGTTTGTTTTCCTTTTATGTGCCTCTAATATTGGATAAGTATAGATTTGAGATCATTTTCCTGTGTTCCTGATGAATTAGAACATCCATTGATTTTGGGGTTTACTGGTGAGTCTATGATGTCCTTTTTTTTGTTTGATGTGTTTTTAAGTTGACCTCTATCCAAATGTTAATCCATAATTTTGCTTGTTTATTCCTGGAGTCTCTTCTTCAGCCTGCGTCCATCTGTCTCTAGTGTCTGGAGTATTTTTCAGGAAGATGAGTGTGGTCCACTGGTTTGAGTGTGGATGTTGGTGTTTTAGCTGCAGCCAAATGAATATGGTTGCAGGAGCATGTACACAAGCACAGGAGTGTGCTTGGAAGTGTGCCTTGAGGGAAAGGGTGCTAGAACATGTAGATGTCTGGAGAAGGGTAGAGGGTAAGTGAAGGTGGGAATAGTGGCACTCTTTGCAGGCTCAACATGCATGTGCAGATCCCCTGATTACTGCATTGGCCTACAGGCCTTCCATACTCTTCTCCTGGTATTCAGATCTGTATGGGCTCAAGGAATTGTTTGCCTGGACTCCACTGGTCGACCCACAGAACAGGGCCTTCATTGTTAAGAACACTGTTTCAAGGATCACTCTATTGTCCATAGTGGGGGTGTGGGTGGTTGGGATCTGATGTCTGTCTGCTGTTGAAGAGGGAACCTGGATCTGGAGCTGTGCAGGTACTACTTGAAGGCCTAGCTTGCAGTGCTAATTGGAAAGCACAGGGGATCCTCCTGGCCTCTACTCTCAGATTTGGGCCTGCAAGGGCAAATGAGAGTATAGGAGATCCATAAGTTCAGTGGTGTCTACTGTTTGGCCACCAGGCAGGGAGACATGAACTTGGTGCAGCCACCTCTGGGGTCTTCAGTCAATGGGCACAGAGGCTCCCGCTAGGGCTAGCTGCAGCCCCATTGCAGCCACACACCTGAGAGACCCATACAACATCTTGTAGCAGCTGAAAAACTCGGAGGCCTGTACTGCTCCTGCCTCTGCACTCTCAGTCACTCAGGGTGGAGGCTTGTCTTGGAGTAACCACTGACAAAAAAACTCTGCTGATCAGGGAGGCCCATACTTGAGGACAGTACAGGGGGTGAATATTCACCATTTTTCTTGCCCATGAAAAGCCCATGTGTGACCTGGATCTAAATTGTCTCATCTCACATATTGTCTACTCTTGCTCAGGAAGCCTCAATACCGATGGTATTGCTTCAGCTGCCTCTCCACTCAGCCATTTCTGAGTTTCAGAAGTGTGCCACTTAGATATGCTGCTGGCTGGTCGTTGCCATCTTGGATCCCTCCCTATGTCCATTTTTTCAAGTTTCTTTTTTAACAGTAGAGTTTAAAAATGAGTGCCTTACAAAAGAACCATCTATCCCTCCCAGGAAATTACTGATGAGAATTATGAATATAAAAAAAAAAATGAACAATACTCCAACCAAGGACCATTCATGGGTATAACCTAGAACCTCTGCTCAGATGTAGCCCATGGCAGCTCAGTCTCCAAGTGGGTTCCCTAGTAAGTGGAACAGGGACTGTCTCTGACATGAACTCAGTGGCTAGCTCTTTGACTGCCTCCCCCTGATTGGGGGAGCACCCTTGCCAGGCCACAGAGCAGGACAATGCAGCCAGTTCTGATGAGACCTCATAAGCTAGGGTTAGATGGAAGGGGAGGAAGTCCTCCTCAATCCGTGGACTTGGAGAGGGACATAGGAGGAGAGGAGGGAGGGACGTTAGGATGCTACAGCTGGGATACAAAGTTAATAAACTGTAATTAATATAAAAATAAAAATTTAATTAAAAATATACATTAAAAATCAAAAAGTAATAGGCAGAAGTACAGGCTTGGTCTCAAACTATTGCAGAATTTGTGCTTCTTTAAGATGTTGAACATAAAACTTTTAATACTGAAAACCAAGATAATTATATCAAAAAAGAAGAATGAAAACCAAAAAAAAAAATGAAGGTGAATTTTCTTCTGACATTTTCTCTTGCAGTTTACTTTTAATTTCATTATATGGAAATATTTTCATTAAATAGATTAGCATAGTTCCATATTAGCTAATTAAAAATGCAATTTAGATCCATAATATGTAATTAAATATGAAAAACTGAGGTAGTATCTGAATATATATTAACAATAGAAATCAATTTAAGGAGATCCAAGATGGCGGTGACCAGCACACACCTTATCTGAGGGGCACAGTATCTGAAATGCCGAAATTGGACCATATCTGAGAGCAGAGAACAGAGGAAACCCTTGTGCTTTCTGATTAGGCCTGCTAGCTAGTGAGTGTGACTTCAAATGAGTGCTTGCAGAACTGGAGATCCAGGATCCCACTATGCTAGAAGCCAGAAATGAGATCCTTCCCACAAACACACCCATTGTGGGCAACACTGAGATTCTTGGGACAGCATTCTCACCATTTAAGCCACTGTTCTGTGGGTCTACCATTGGAATCTAGGCAAACATTTCCTGGAGTGCAGATAGATCCGATATATCTGGAAGACAGTACAAAAGAACTCTAGCCCACTGAGGTATTCAAGCTACCTAAACAGGCACATTGCACCTGTGAACAGTGCCAGCACATGTACTCCCTCTTGTACTTAAGTCCCACATTCCAGAAATCTACAAGCTCTAGCACCCTTTCCTCAAGGTACTCTTCTTCCCACATGCCCACACTTATGCACCTATACCTGTGACCTTCCTCCCTCAGCTACAGCTTAAACACTGGATATCTCAGAACGGTGGACCTCACTCATTTTGCTGACAAATACTCCAGACACTAGAGAAAGCCACTCAAATCTGAAGTACAGATTCCAGGAACAAACAAAAATGGTAATGGATAAGCAGATAGATGGAAGTTGGTGTAAGAACTCAAAAAACAATAATCAGGACAAAATGGCTTCACCAACAACACCCAAAATCAATGGACATGCTATTTCTTTAGAAATACAGGAAAATGATCACAATTCTAGGCTGGTCCAAATATTAGATAAACATACAGGGGAAACAAACAAAGCTCTCAAAGAAATACAGGCAAATACAGCCAAACAAATAGAAGCACAAGTAGAGAAACATTTGGAGGCATACAGAGAGAAAACAAACCAAAACATAGAGGCTATAATGGATAAACAGTAATCTACTTTCAAACAGATGAAAGAAATTATAGAAGATATGAATGCAGAATTGGAATCAATAAAGAAACCACAAAGAGAGAGAGAAATCAGGAGCTGGAGAACTTAAAGAAAAGATCAAGAACCCCAATAGTAAGCATCACCAACAGAATACAAGAGATGGAAGAGAACATCTCAGGAGCTGAAGACCCAGTCACCTTGATACCTAAACCACAGAAAGACCAAACCAAAAAAAGAGAACTTCAGACCTATCTCTCTTATGAACTTTGATGCAAATACTCTATAAAATACTTGCAAACCAAATCCAAGAACACATGAAAGATATCATCCAGTATGACAAAGTAGGCTTCATCCCAGGCATGCAGGAATGGTTCAATATATGGAAATTTATCAACATAATCTACTATATAAACAAACTGAAGGAGAAAAAACAAATGATCATCTCCTTAGATGTGGCAAAAGCATTTGACAAAATCCAACATTCAAGTTTAAAGTCTTGGAGAGATAAGGGATACAAGGCACATTCCTAAACATAGTAAAGACAATATACAACAAGTCTATAGCTAACATCAAACTCAATGGAGAGAAAGTTAAATCAAACCCTCTGAAATCAGGTACAAGGTAAGGTTGCCCACTTATTTTGGATCTCTTCAACATAGTACTTGAAATCATAGCTAGGGGAATAAGACAACTAAAGGAGATCATGGGGATACAAATCAGAAAGGAAGAAGTCAAAGTATCACTATTTCCAGATGATATAATAGTACACATGAGTGACTCTAAAAATTCAACCGGAGAACTCCTTCAGCTGATAAACAACTTTCAGCAAAGCAGCTGGATACACAGTTAACTCAAAAAAAACAAAAACAAAAACAAAAACAAAAAACAAAAAACAAAACAAAACAAAAAACAGTTCCCCTCTTGTAACGTAATAACAAAAGGGATGAGAAAGAAATTATGGAATCAACACCATTCACAAATAGCCACCAATAACATAAAATACCTTGGTGTGACTCTAAACAATCAAGTGAAAACCCCATTAAAAAAATCTATGAAGAAGGAATTTTAAGAAGTTATCAGAAGGTGGAAAGATCTCCCATCTCATAGATCAGGAGGGTTAACATAGTGAAAATGGCCATCCTGCCAAAAGCAATCAGCATATTCACTGAAATTCCCATCAACATACCAAAAAAATCTGTAACATACCTTGAAAGAACAATTCTCAAATTCATCTTGAAAAACAAACAAACCAACAAAAAATAGAATTTCCAAAACAATCCTAAACACAAATAGATTATCTGGAGGTATTTCCATAAAAACTGCATGGTACTGGCATATAAAAAGAATGGTGGATCAATGGAATTGAATAGAAGCCTCAGAAATAAACCCACATACTTATGGTTACTTGATTTTTGACAAAGAAACCAAAACCATACACTGGAAAAAAGTAAGCATCTTCATCAAATGGTGCTGATCTAACTGGTTGTCTACTTGGAGAAAAATGCAAATCGTTCCATATTTATTACCCCGCACAAAACTAAATTCCAAGTGGATCAAAGAACTCAACATAAAACCAGACATATTAAGCCTGTTAGAAGAAAAAGAGGGGAAGAACCTTGAACTCATTGACACAGTAGACAACTTCCTGAACAGAACACCAATGCACAAGCTCTAAGATCAACAATCAATAAATGGGGCCTCATGAAACTGAAAAGCTTCTGTAAAGGAAAGGACACTTTCATCAGAACAAAATGACAGCCTACAGATTGGGAAAGCATCTTCGCCAACCCTATATCTGAAAGAGGGCTTATATCCAGAATACATAAAGAACTCAAGAAGTTAAAAAGAAACAAATCAAGTAATCCAATTAAAAAAAAAGAATGTGTTACAGAGCGAAACACAATTCTCTATAGAGGAGAATCAAATGGCAGAGAAACTCTAAAAGAAATGGTCAATGTCCTTAGTTATCAGGGAAATGCAAATCAAAATCACCCTGAGATTTCACCTTACACCCATCAGAATAGCTAAGATCAAAATTCAATGACTGTATATGCTAGAGAGTTTGTGGAGAAAGTGGAACCCTCCTCCACTGCTTGTGAGAATGTAACTTGTACAATGACTTTGGAAATAAATCTGGGACTTTCTCAGACAATTGGGAATAGTGCTTCCTCAAGATCCAGCTATACCATTCCTGGACATACACCCAAAATATGCTGAAGTACACAAGGAAAACATTTGCTTAGCCATGTTCATAGCAGCTTTATTTTTAAGAGCCAGAACCTGGAAACTACCCAGATCCCCCTCAACTACTGAGGAATGAATACAGAATTG
Source organism: Rhombomys opimus (assembly GCA_010120015.1). NCBI lineage: Eukaryota > Metazoa > Chordata > Mammalia > Rodentia > Muridae > Rhombomys > Rhombomys opimus. The sequence goes on from REGO01000644.1 coordinate 62,398, forward strand.
TGATTCATTTACACAGTGGAATACTACTCAGCAATTAAAAACAAGGAACTCATGAAATTTGCAGGAAAATGTTGGGATCTAGAAAAGATCATCCTGAGTGAGGCACCCCAGAAGCAGAAAGATGCACTTGGCCTATACTCACTTATAAGTGGACATTAGGCATATAATATAGGATAAATATACTAAAATCTGTATACCTATATAAGCTAAGAAAAAGGAGGACCCAGGATAACATGATCAATCCTCATTCAAAGAGGCAAAGGGGATGGACATCAGAAGAGGGAGAAAACAAGAAACAGGACAGGAGCTTACCTAACAGTGTATCAAAGCAGATGGTGAGGCTTGTAGCCAAACTTTGGGCAGAGTGCAAGGAATCATATGAAAGAGGCAGGAGATGGAAAGACCTGGAAGGGACAAGAGGGCCCCTAAGAGAGCAAGAAAACCAAGAAATCTGAGCTCAAGGATCTTTTCTGAGACTGATATTCCAACCAAAGACCATGCATAGATATAACCTAGAACCCATGGATAGATGTAGCCCATGGCAGCTCAGTGTCAAAGTGGGTTGCCTAGTAAGGGGAACAGGGACTGTCTCTGACATGAACTCAGTGGCTGGTTCTTTGACTCCCTCCCCCTTTGGGGGGAGCAGCCTTACCAGGCCACAGAGGAAGACAATGTAGCCAGTCCTGATGAGGCCTGATAGGCTAAAGTCAGATAGAGTGGGGCATGGGAGGAGATGAGGGAGGGAGGGTGGAATTGGGAGGGAATGAGAGAGGGGCCTACAGCTGGCATACAAAGTGAATAAATTGTAATTATTATAACAAGTGAATAAATTATGATTATTATAAAAATTTAAAATTAAAAAAATAAACTTTAAAAGAAAGAAATCAATTTAATAATTCGTCTTTTATGTAAGATTATTTAGTTTTTTATTGTTTTAAACACATTTTTCTTACACAGTTTTTCTTTATGTTTGTGTTTATTTCTAAGATTTAAAGGTACGGGTGTTATATATGGAATAAACAAGGTTTTTGATAGTATGCAAATAACAATCTAGTGGATGTAATTGTGTAAATGGGTGTCCAGATGCCTGAGTTGACTCTAATAACCAGGTTCAAGTCTTAGCATCCACAACATAGCTCACTATAATCTGTATCTCCATTTCCAGGATATCTAACACCTTCTTTCCTACATGAGCACTAGGCACACACATGGTTCACAGATATGAATGCAGGCAAAACACTCAGACACACAAATGTAAACAAAATTTTTATTTGCCCCTTTCAATTGTTTTCTGGGAGGCCTACTGCCTCTGTCTGCTAACCTAGTCGTAGTCCTGGAAGCTTCTAGCCTCCATACAATTTAAACTGGTCCTAGAATGGTTTCTTATTTTTATACATATTGCATAACAAACTCACCCTATCTTGTTCTTTTTGAGCTCTGGGCTGTGTGGTTCAATTCAGATCTTCTGGCTCAAACTCTTTCCCACCTAATTTATTCAATCTAGCTTCTCTCTCATTCCCCAAATTGCTCTGCTAGGCCTCAAAATAATTCAAGCAATATGCTGTAATCTCCTGGATCCCTTTTATTCACTGGCTCATTTGTTTTTCACCAGAGTTCTCTCTCTGCAACCCATCTCTCTATTATTGTCCCAGTAAAACTTTCTCTGTTCTCTTCTGCATTGCCCCTTAAGTAGCTTCTCTTTCATCTCTCTTCTCCTAAAATTTGGAAGTATCCTATTCTGTAATCTCTGATTCATCACTTTGTTTTTCTGCCACTTAATTAGACATCACTTTCAAACATAGGTGTTTCCTTCTATGAACTAATTTTACCTTCATTGTCTGGGAATAAAGTTATGTACCACCACACCTGAACCTAAGTTTTTCTTCACCTGAAACTTGCTCTATACAAGGTAGGCCTTGACCTCATATGTGCTTGAATCTGTGTCTGGATTAAAGACCTGTTTGTATTCCATCTGGATCACACAGACTACTGGGTCTTTGGATGTGATCACTTGACAGAGCAGGCATATTGTGAATTAGCATTTTATCAATAAAAATATAAAATAAATCCTAGTGTCCAAGTGGGTTACATAGGAATGGGAAGAGGGACTGCCTCTGATATAATCTGATTGGCCTTCTCTTTGATCACCTCCCCCTGAGGGCAGAGCAGCCTTACCAGGCCACAGAAGATTACAATGTAGCCACTCCTGATGAGATCTGATAGACTAAGATCAGAAGGAAATAGAGGAGGACCTCCCCTAACAGTGGACTTGTGGAGGGGCATGTGTGAAGAAGGAGGAGGGAGTATGGGATTGGGAGGGGAGGGGGGATACAAAGTGAATAAAGTGTAATAAATAAATAAATAAATAAATAATATATAAAATAAAATTTTTTATTAATTAGACTTTATTCACTTTGTATCCCCCCATAAGCTCTTTCCTCCTCCCCTCCCGGTCCCACTCTCCCTCCCCCTTCTTCATGCCTGCCCCTCCCCAAATTTCCTTAATGGTGGAGGTCCTCCTCTCCTTCCTTCTGATCTTAGTCTATTAGATCACATCAGGAGTGGCTGCATTGTCATCTTCTGTGGCCTGGTAAGACTGCTCCCCCCTCAGAGGGAGCTGATCAAAGAGCAGGCCAATCAGATTATGTCAGAGACAGTCCCTCTTTCCATTACTATGGAACCCACTTGGACACTGAACTGCTATGGGCTACATCTGTGTATGGGTTCTAGGTTATCTCCATGCATGGTACTTGGTTGGATTATGAGTCTCTGGGAAGGACCCTGTGTTCAAATTTTCTTGTTCTGTTGCTCTCCTTGTGGGGTTCCTGTCCTCTCCAGCTCTTACTATTTCCCACTTCTTACATAAGATTCCATGAACTCTGCCCAACACTTGGCCATAAGTCTCAGCATCTGCTTTGATATCTGTAGGGCAGAACCTTTCACAGGCCCTCTGTGGCAGGTTCCTAGGTTGTTTCCTGTTTTCTTCTTCTTTTGATGTCCATCCTCTTTGCCTTTCAAGATGGGGATTGAGCGTTTTAGTCAGGGTTCTCTATCTTGATTAGTTTCTTTAGATGAACAGATTTTAGTAGGTTTATCCTATGTTACATGTCTATTTGAGTGAGTTTATACTGTGTGTGTCTTTCTGCTTCTGGGACAGCTCACTATTTTAAAGATCTTGAGGCAGTAATGAGTAGAGATAGTATAGAAATTTATTTACACTAAAATAATCTTATACATTTTCTTCAGCCTATATTCCCATTGTTGTTGGACCCACATGATGAACAAACTGTACATCTGCTACATATGTGTAGGTGGTCTACCTTCAGCCATGCATGCTTTTTGATTGGTGGTTCAGTCTCTGTGATACTTTATGGGCCCAGATATTTTATTCTGTAGATCTTGTTTTGGTGTTCTTGAACCCTCTGGTTCCCTTTATTCTTCCACAAAATTCCCTAAGCTTGGCCTACTGTTTAGCAATGGGTCTTTCCATCTGATCCCATCAGCAGCTTGATGAAGCCTCTTAGAAGACAGTTATGATAGATTCTGTCTGCAAACATAGCAAAGTGTCATTCACGATGTCCATAGGTGGGTCTCAAAATGGGCCACTCATTTTCTTGCCATTCCCTTAATCTCTACTCCATCTTTATCCCTATACTTCTTGAAGGCAAGACAAATTTTGTGTTAAAAGTTTTCTGGGTGGGCTGGCATTTCCCTCTCTCAACTGGAATTACCACACAATGTAATCATCTTTCGAAGTTAAATAGAGGTTGGTGTCTCTTTAATCCTGTATAGACCTGTAATGTCTTGCAATGAAGGATAGCATTGTGAAATTGATGCATGGAACAACCTTATACACTCAAATATGTGCACAGAAATCCACCTTAATGTTTTTTTTTATTTAAATTAAAACAATAAAGAACCTTCAGCACTGTGGTAGTGAAGTATATGTCTAGTAATAATTCAAAAACATTACCTCTCTCCATTTTTTTTCTGTTTGGTGTTTACTTTTGAACTTTTGTAATATTTTAAGAATTTCATGCAGGAATACTCTGTAGTCATCAATTTAAACAAACCTTCTTCCTCCACTAACTCCTCTCATGCCCCTCTACTCCTTAACAAAATTTAAGTTCTCTTTACTAATTATTGATTGTAATTTTTCAGTCCTGTTATTGGAAATGTGTATGGCTCAAAATCAGGACAACAAGTTGTGGTAGCAAAGAATCTACCTCATAAAACAATAGTGTTTCCTTTTTTCTTTTTTAATTCTGGTTCTATCACATATTAGTTCTGAGATTATACCAAGTAATTATCATTGTTGTTGGTGATGTTGTTCTTATTTACAGTACTAGGGATTAAACACAGGGTTTGCGTATGCTATGTAAGTACTTTACCACAAATTTATAATTATAGCTTTGACTACATGTTTAATACTACTCTACAAAAGCATCCTTGTTTACATAATAGAGATAATAAAAACATAATCAGCCTAAATATATATTATATAACTTTAATGTTGATTGAAATTCTAAACTATTTGGATGTTTACTGGGATTTACAATGCCCAACACCTATTGAATGTGTAAAAAAGTTAAAAATATGCTAACAATCCTCCTTTCTATGCATTCCATGTCCAACCTTGTTCCCTCTTCAATTTGCAACCTCTTTTTTTTTGCAAATGTTACTGTTTTGTGTATAATATGTATTAATATACAAATAGAATCTACTCTGTCTGTATAGTATTACTTATATGTTTTCAAGGTTAACTATTTGGTGTTGTTTTCAATCAGTGTGCCCTAACCTGGGGAAGGTTTTGTCTCCTGCTTTCAGAATTTCTTTTTTTTTTTTTTTTTTTTTTTTTTTTTTTTTT
>REGO01000644.1:90649-119895 GCA_010120015.1 Rhombomys opimus
CTTCAACTGTTTGAATGTAGAGTCCTGCTTTTCAATGACAGCTTCTATTTTTTTGTCTATTTCCTCTCTTTGTATCACTAATTGTGCCTCTACTTCTTTGGGTATAATTGCCTGTATTTCTATGAGAGCTTTGTTTATTTCTTCTTTATTTGCCTTCATTTGTGTGGACATTTCTTTGAGAGCTTTATGCATTTCTTTTTTGTTTGCCTCAATTTTCATTTTCATTTCTCTGAGAGCACGATTTGTTTCCTCTTGGTTAGTCTAGATTTTTTTGGCTATTTCTCAGAGGGCTTTGTTCATTTCATCTTTATGGGCCTCTAATAGCTGGAGAAACATAGTTTTGAGGTCTTTTTCTGGTATATCTAGTGAATTGAAGTGTCCATTGTTTTGTGGGTTTGCTGGTGAGGTCATTATGTCCTGATTTTTGTTGGGAGTGTTTTTACATCTGCCTCTAGCCATCTGGTTATTTATAATCCTCACTGTTTGTTCCTTGAGATTGTAGTTCTTGCTATTATCATCTCTTTCTGTTTTCTGGACTGTTTTTTCAGGAAGATGAAAGAGGTTCACTGGCAAACACAATAGCTGTTGTTTTAGGGTCCAGAGTACAGTCTCCTGGTCACTGCACGGAGTGTGTTGTCCCACTTCTCAGACACAGTGTTCTCCCGGCGCCGCCATCTTGGCCCCCAGTATTCTATTTTCAATTAAAAAAAATTAAGAGAAACTTAAAACAATCTCTCTGAAATCAGGTATAAGCAAGGCTGCTCACTCTCCCCTTATCTTTTCAGCATAGTACTTGAAGTCCTATATAGAACAACAAGACACGAAAAGGAGATCAAAGGGATACAAATTGGAAAGGAAGAAGTCAAAGTATCACTATTCATAGATGATATGATTCTATACATGAGTGACTCAATTCAACCAGCGAACACTTTCAGCTGACAAACACCTTCAGCAAAGACGATGGATAATAAATTAACCCCCAAACATCTTACGCCCTCCTGTATACAAAAGAAAAATGGGCTAAGAGAGAAATTAGGGAAACATCACCCTTCCCGATAGCCACAAATAACAAAGTACATTAGTGTAACTAACCAAGCAAGAGAAAGACCTATATGAAAAACAAACAAAACTTCAAGTCTCTGAAGAAAGAAATCAAAGAAAGTATCAGAAGATTGAAACATGTCCCATGCTCATGGATCAGTAAGATTAACATAGTGAAAATGGCTGTCTTACCAAATACAATATACAGCTTCAATGAAAACAGGATAGATAGCAGAAAAAGGAGAAGAAAAGGAACAGGACAGGAGCCTTCCACAGAGGACCTCTGAAAGTCTTTACCCACCAGGGTACTGAAGGAGATATTGAGACTCATGGCCAAACTTTGGGCCAAATGCTGGAATCCTTATGAAAGAAGAGGGAGAAAGAAAGACCTGGAGAGGGCAGGAACTCCACAAAGAGAATAGCAGAGCCAAAAGACATTAGCTTGTCGGGGGGTTGCAGAGACCAATACCCCATCTAAGGAGCATACATGGAGAGTACCTAAAACCCCTGTTCAAAGGATGCCTATTGAATGCTAAATTTCTGTGTGGGTTCCCTCATAACAGGCACAGGGGCTGTATCTGACATGAACTCAGTGGCAGCCTGTTTGTTTACCTCCCCCTTGGGGGTGCAGCCTTGCCAGGACACAGAGGAAGATGATACAGGCAGCCTTGATGAGACCTGATAAGCTAGGGTAGATAGAAGGGGAGAATGTCTTCCCCTATCAGGGGACTAAGGTAAGGGGGAAAGGGGGAGAAAAGTGAGGGTGGGTGAGACTGGGAGTCAATGAGGGAGGAGGCTGCAATGGGGATAATAATAAATAATATATAAAATTATAATAAATAAATATAAAAATAAAAATAAATTAAAAATAAATATACAAAGAAAAAAGAATAAAAAAAGAGACAGATTGAAAGAAGTGATTCTTATTGCTCACATTTTTCAGAATCTTAAGGATTAGAAAGGTACATATGAACTTTGAAATAGTTTCCTAGAATGAGTATTACAAAGGATACATATTTTACTTTGCTATGGTCTGTTAAGTTTAGATATCTTTTTTCATGTAATTGGCTTTATATGGTGTAAATGAAGGGGATAATGTCATTGTTGCTCACACCTTTATTCCAAGAAATACATTGGAAACACACAAGAAGCCTAAGAGAGACTGTTAAAACTTGTATTATTTGATTTTTTGACATTTAAGCACAGTTGTTTTCCATGAGCTTGTATATTACTTTTGTATCCAATGTAACCCAAATTTCTTCCAGCTTCACCTATTTAAGTGCAAAGGAGTTCCATTTACTATGCCTACCCATATTTAAGAGTACATTGTTCCTACCTACCTGTAGAGATATGTTGTGAAAACGCTTTTATATACATTTCTTATATCTCTTTCTCCCTATTGTACCTCAATCCCTTTCAACACCCAACACCAGGTAGGAGAGATAAAAGGTTAGTGGGAGAGGGAACACATTTTTTCATAGCTGCTTCCTGCTGGTTAGCGTCCTTGAGTTCCTTAGAGCCAGTCCAAACCTCAAGAGATATCAACTTCTTGTCTCACTGCACCAACAGCAACCAGAAGCCACAGGTGGGAATCAGTAGCAGCCTTGTTCTTTGTAGGAGCTCCCCAACAATTTCTTTGCTCTAGCATATAATCTCTCTCCAGAATCCTCAGATTTAAACTATTTGCAGCTGGCAAAGAGCTCCTCTCAGAGCTTGCACAAGGCAAATAGTATGCTGATATTGACTATCTGATACAGTCCCATATAAAACACCTGGGACTAAAAGCAAAATATGTTTATATCTACAACACTTACCAAATCAATTCACATATTGAGTAAATTTCCCAAATGCTCCTGTGAATTTACCTTGATGTGTTTCATCATTAAAATAAAATAAAATATAAAATACATTAAGAAGAGTCCAGTGGAATTGGAAAGGGGCACGGTAGAGATAAGGGAGGGAGAGTGGGATTGGGAGGGAATGAGGGAGTGGGACACAGCTGGGATACAGAGTTAATAAAATGTAACTGATAAGAAAAAAATAAAATTAAAAAAAAAGAAATCCTGATTGGGCATTTAGTCTAAAATCACAAAGACACCATTTGGAAATCATCCTTCACTTCTCAACAAAGCTGGGATTAGTAAATAAGAGCCTAGCAAACCATTAACATTTAGACTTGGCCAAAAGAAAATGGGCGGCCAAACTCCACAGCCTCTGCTCTCTCCCAGGGCTCTGGAGATTTCCAGTGGCTGAGGCCTCTTTCCAACAACAGAGACAGAGCTGTAAATCAGACTTTCCTTGGAACCATACTAAGACCTTATTTTCGGCAAAGATCTTTCTATTCCAGTTTGTTAAGGGATATTATTTCTGGATTCAAACAGAAAGGCCTATGTCAACTAAGCCATTTAAACACTTAATGTGACAAGTAAAAATCCTTCCAAAGTAAAAAAAAAAAAAAAAAAAAAAAGGACAGAGTCCACTGGGATCTGTATTGAACGTATGACAGGAGTCTACCACAAAAGGCATCTGAAAGACTCTAACTAGCAGTGTTTCAAAGCAGACACTAAGACTCATAACCAAACCCTCTGCAGAGTGCAGGGAATCATATGAAAGAAGGGGAGTTAGTATGATATGGAAAGAATAGGAGCTCTACAAGGACCAAATATATCCAGGCACAGGGTCTTTTTTGAGACTGACACTCAACCAAGGACCATCTATGGATATAACCTAGAACCTCTGCTCAGATGTGGCCCGTGGTAGCTCAGTAACCAAGTAATTTTCTAAAGTAAGGGGAACAAGGACTATTTCTAATAGGATCTCAAGAGCAGGCTCTTTGACCTCCCCACCCCCCCAGGGGAGAAGCAGTCCTGTTAGCCCACAGAGGAGGACTTTGCAACCAGCCCTGAAGATACCTGATAAAAAAGGGTCAAATGAAATGGGAGGAGGTCCTCCCCTATCAGTGGACTTGGAAAGGGGCAGGGAAGAGACCAGGGAGGGAGTGTGGGGTTGGGGAGGGAATGAGGGAGTGGGATACAGCTGGGACACAGAGTTAACAAAATGTAACTAAAAAGAAAAATAAAATTAAAAAAAAAAGAACAGAGTCCACGAGCAGGACAATACAGCAGGAAATAATAATAATAATAATAATAATAATAATAATAATAATAAAAGACAGACTAAATAATTGCACTTGTAACAAGTTGTCCTGTGAAATACTAAATAAACAAATATTTTTTTCTTTCAGCTTCAAACCTCAACTTTACCTCTTAATACTTAAGAAAAAAGCTTAAGATATGTATTATTTTAAGCAATAAAATAAAAAAAAAAAAACACTTTCTATAGGCCTTGTTTGGGGGTCTAAAAATACAACAGAAGAAGAGCTGTTTCCTTAATGGACTAAATATTATTGAGGACTGAAAGTATAGGCAATGAATAAGTATGCAATATGTAAAGTGATGTACAATTAGACAACTGAGATGGATAATTTAAAAATGAGGTAAGTTTAGAAAACATCTAAACAATAGGGATGGGAAAGGCAAAATATTCAAGAAAGTTAATTCAGAGAGGCTTATTGAATGAAATCCTTTGAATGACAGATAGGATTTTGGGATACCAACAAGCATGAATGTTGGAAGGAAACAGAGTCTTAAAGGATGTAGAAAGCAAGGAAATCATCTGATGACTTTGAACACTGAGATTGCTGTGTAGAAGTGAATGAAATAGAGATATCATGAAAAGAGGCCTGTCAGCAGAAAGAATACTATTGCTTTAACTCAATTAAGAGAGAACTGATAAATATGTCATGTTAATGCTCTATTATTTAATAATTTGCTTTGTATAATATCATTACTTTACCTTTACATGGCTTTCAAAAATCCAGTCTTAATTTTCCTATTGACCACTGGGAGATAGGGAGACTAAGCAAATGGATACAGGGTATATTTTAGGAAATGTAAAAATAAAATCTGATAATAGTAAATTAGTTTAGTGAAACTAAGCAGGGAAGACAAGGTGATGGTATTAGGGTTTTAAGAAAGAGATTTTTCTTTTCCTCTTCTCATTAGGTTTGATCACTCATGATAGGACTGCGTAATGACAAATAATGAATGAAAATTATATTATTTCAAAATTACATTGTTTCAATTTGATTATAAGAGATCACATTATTTCCTTCTTTTATTTATTATGTATGCTAAAAATGTGTCAGAGAGCAGGTCTGTTTGTCATGAAGATGTGATAATTAACAATATTTTGCATAACGTTGGATTCTATATGCTAGCCTTTGTTAAAGTCATCCTCAACATTTATGTTTTTTTTGTTGTTGTTGTTTTTGTTGTTGCGTCAACAACAGTCCATTATCTGAGAGTTAAATTTTAACTGAACCAATGTGTATATTATGAAGTGGCCACATTAAAATATTATCACTTTAGAAATATTCTTAATAATGTTTACTTACCTTAAAAAGACAATAAATGCTAGCATAATGAACATTTTTTAATAAAGTTACCAGTGAAAGTTAAAATTACATAGCATATAATATTGAAAATATTTATGAAATTAAACTGATGGGCAAAGTCAGTTGGCAAATGACCACTAATAATAAATAATCCCTTTTGTTCATTGTTCATTCTTCTTTTTGGAAAATGGACTAATTTAAACTAGTTCATGCTGTGCTTTAGTCTTTGAACATTTCTCTTCAGATTTCTCTTCTTAAAAGGCTACAGATTCTACTCTGTGAACAAAAATTCCTTTGTGTCATAGGATAGGCAAAGATTTTCCTTTACTGGTTTAATCATTTGGTGTTGATGAAAGTGTCTTGAAAAAAAAAGTGTTCACAATTCTGCCTTCTCTGTCACTAATACCCATCTTGAGAGACATAGAAAGAATAACTCTTTTTATTTCTTGTATCAATGAATAAAATAAAAATATGCAAATTGGTTCTATTATTGTTATTTAATGAGCTGTAGCAATTATAGCTTTGTTTTTGAGATACTGTAGTTTTGTAAAAAGTAATTAATTAGGTAAAATAAAGGTCAATAGTAACCCATGTAATAGGGATCCAAAAAATTATTGACCATTTATGTGCAAGGAAAAAGTCATTAATTTTGTTTAACATGCTGATAATCAGTAGGCCAAGAATTAAAATTCTTGAGACTCAAGCATAAATCTAGTTATGAAAACTCCTGCTTTTCACAAAAAAAAAAATGTTTTGACTTTTCTTTGCACAGCAGGTGCCAATTGCAAAATAGCATCATGGTAAGGGTAGGATTTATCCACTTGAATTTTCACATGGTAAGATTTTATCTGGTCTAAACTTGTGCAAGTCTTCTGGGGGCTGTCACAATCTCTGTGAATTTATAATCATATCAACCCAGTTGTGTCTGGAAAATTGTTTGCTTAGAGTTATGTAGCACTTCTGTGTCTTGAGTATATCAAGAACACAATCAGTGCAAACCCATCCCCCAAAATCAGGCCTAATCATCAATACAAAACATACTACAGTATGTTCTCTCAATGTGTATGTGTGTGTGAGAGAGAAAAAGAATGAATGAAAGAGATACAGACAGAGATATATTGCCTGACTACCAATTTTTGTATTGTGGATTTTTGTTTATTTGTTGATTAACCTTTATCTATCTATCTATCCATCTATCTATGTAAATTCATTTTATTAATTACAGTTTATTCCCTTTGTAACCCAGCTGTAGCCCCTTTCCCTTTCTCATCCCAATCCCACCCTCCTTCCCTCTTTTACTTCCCTCTATTACTGTCCCTCACTCAGTCCACTGATAGGGGAGATCCTCCTCCTCTTTCATCTGACACTAGCCTATCAGGTCTCATCAGGACTGATTTCATTGTTTTCCTTTGTGGCCTGGCAAGGCTGCCCACCCCTCATGGGAAGGTGATCAAATAGCCAGCCACTGAGTTCATTTCTGAGACAGCCCCTGTTCCTGTTATTTGGAAACCCACTTGGAGACAGAGCTGCCATGAGCTACATCTGAACAGGGTTTCTAGGTTATCTTCATGCATAGTTGTCAGTTGAAGTACTAGTCTCCGAAATGACCCCTGGGCCAAGATATTTTGGTTCTGTTGCTGTCTTGTGGAGCTTCTATTCCCTCCAGGTCTTTCTATCCCCTGCTTCTTTCATAAGATTCCCTGAACTCTGCCCAAAATTTGGTTATGAGTCTCAGCATCTGCTTTGATACCCTGCTGGGTAGAGTCTTTCACGGGCCCTCTGTAGCATGCTTCTGTCATACTCCTTTTTTTTTCTCTCTCTTCCTATATTTATCTGGTTTGCCTTTCTGACTAAGGATTGAGCATCTTCACTAGGGTCCTCCTCCTTGCTCAACTTCTTTTGGTATACAGAATTTAGTATGCTTATTCTATATTATATGTCTAATTTCTACTTACAAGTGAGTATATACCATATGTGTCCTGCTTCTGGGATCCCTCAATCAGTATGATCTTTTCTAGTTCCCACTATTTTCCTGCAAATTACATGATTTTCTTGTTTTTGATTGCTGAATAGTATTACATTGTATAAATGTTTCATAATTTCTGTATCCATTTCTCACCTGAGGAACATCTGGGTTATTTCCAGATTATGGCTATTACGAATAAAGCTTCTACAAACGTGGTTGACCAAATGTCCTTGTTGTATACTTTAGCATGTTTTGGATATATACCTAGGAGTGATACAGCTGGATCTTTTTTGTTTGTTTGTTTAATAATATTTTTATTAATTTTTTATATTAATTACAGTTCATTCACTTTTTATCCCAGCTGTAGCCCTCTCCCTCATTGCCTCCCAATCCCACATTCCCTCCCCCATCTCCTTCCATGCCCCTATCCAAGTCCACTAATAGGGGAGGTCCTCCTCTCCTTCCATCTGACCCTAGCTTATCAGTTCTCCTCAGGACTGGATGTATTGTCCTCCTCTGTGTCCTAGCAAGGCTGCTCCCCTCTTCAGTGGGGGTGGTCAAAGAGCCAGGCACTGAGTTCATGTCAGAGACAGTCCCTTTTTCTCTTACATAGCTGGATCTTGAGGTAGCACTAATTCTAATTTTCTGAGATAGCACCAGAATGATTACCAAAGTGACTGTACAAAGTTACATTCCCACCAGCAATGGAAGGAGGGTTCCCCTTTCTCCACATCTTCTGCAGCAAGTGCTGTCACTTGAGTTTTTGATCTTATATATTATGATGGGAGTAAGGTGAAATTTCAGGGTCATTTTAATTTGCATTTCCCTGATGACTAAGGATGTTGAGCATTTCTTTTAGACTTTCTCTGCCATTTGATATTCCTTTATAGAGAATTCTCTGTTTATGTCTGTAAACCATTTTTAATTGGATTACTTGATTTGTTGCATTTTTAACTTCTTATATTCTTTATATATTCTGGATATTAGCTCTTTGTCAGATATAGGGTTGGTGAAGATCCTTTCCAAGTTTGTACACTGTCGTTCTGTTCTATTGACAGTGCCCTTTGCTTTATAGAAGCTTTTTAGTTTCATGAGGTCCCATTTATTGATTGTTGATTTTAGTGCTGTTCATATTCTGTTCAGGACGTTGTCTCCTGTACCAAGGAGGTCAAGGCTCTTCTCCACTTATTCTTCTAACAGTTTTAGTGTGTATTGTTTTATGTTGAGGTCCTTGGTCCCCTTGGACTTTAGTTTTGTGTGCGGTGCTGAGTATGGATCTATTTGCATGTTTCTACATGCAGACAGTCAGTTAGACCATCAACAATTTTTGAAGATGCAGTTTTTTTCCTGTTGTATGGTTTTAGCATCTTTATTAATGATAAGTGTCCATAAGTGTGTGGGTTTATTTCTGAATCTTCTATTCAATTCCATTGATCCACCATTCTGTTTCTATGCCAGAACCATGCAGTTATTATTACTGTTGCTCTATAGTACAGCTTGAGATCAAGGATGGATATACCTTCAGAACATCTTTTATTTTAGCTATTCTGGGTTTCTTGTTATTCCATATGTATTTGAGAATTTTTCATTCAAGAACTGTAAAGTCTTGTGGTGGTAATTTGATGGGAATTGCATTGAATCTGTAGATTGCTTTGGGAAAGAAGGGCATTTTTAGTATGTTGATCTTGACAAGCCATAAGCATGGGGTATCTTTCAGTCTTTTGATATCTTCCTCTATTTCTTTCTCGAGAAACTTACAGGGTTTTTTCTTTGTTTGTTTGTTTGTTTGTTTTGTTTCATACAAGTCTTTGAGTTGCTTTGTTAGCGTTACACCAAAGTAATTTATGTCTTTTGTGGCTATTTTGAAGGGTGTCATTTTCCTAATTTCTTTTTCAGCCCGTTTTTGTTTTGTATGCAGAAGGGCTACTGATTTTTTTGTTAATTTTTTATCCAGCCACTTTCCTGAAGGTGTTTATCAGCTGTAGGAATTCCCTCGTAGAACTCATGTTTACTACCTTATTATCTGCAAATAGTGATACTTTTACTTCTTCCTTTCCGATTTGTATCCCCTTGATAGCCTTTAGTTGTTTAGCAACGACTTCAAGTACTATGTTGAAGAAATACATAGAGTGGGCAGCCTTGCCTTGTCTCTGATTTCAGTTCTCCAAGTAATTTTGAAGAGACAAAAGAGCATATGTGTGAAAAATACTGGCTAAAAGTATGAAAAAGAATCTTATAAATAGAAAGTGTGCCTATTTTAAACAATGACAACATCAGTAGAAATTACATGTTTATTATAAAATAAACAATAAAATGTGCTACATATTACGTATTGTTAAAAGCAATATAATATAATTTTCATGCATTTATCTATTTTTACATACAGCACTGATATAATTATAAGTCTGTGAAGGAAAAACCTGTGCCTCAAAATTCAAAATTTAAGGGGTTAAAAATTGGCTAAAAGCACATTAAGTTCTTATAGACAATCCCTGCAATGGATGTTGACTTACAATTGTCTGCAACTCAAGTTTAAAGGGACCTGGTTCCCCTTTTCTAGACTCTATGCACATTGGGCAGGCTCATGCACGTGCACACACATGTACACAAACACACACACACAATACCATAAATATACACTTGTCAGCAAAACATTCATATACATAAATAAAAATCTTTTTAAAATGCAATCTTTTTTCTTAATATTATTACTTACAATTTCTTCACTTTGTATCATAGTTGTAGCACCCTCTCATCTCCTCAAGTCCCTCCTTTCTTTCTGCAATCTTTCTCCTTCTCTTCTAGTCCACTGATATGGGATGTCTTGCTCTCCCCCTAACAAGTATCTGACCCTAGCCTATCAGGTACCATAAATTTGAGTTTTTGGATTTTGGCAACCACCATATAATAGAAATATTAAATCCAAATATGTATGTTGACCAAGGTTGCAGCTGCACTGCTCAAAGTGTAGCGCCAAAATTTAAAAAGGGCCAGTATGCGACTATATCTTACATTTGTTTGTGAAAGACAATACTATTTATAGAACTAATGAAAAAATTATGATGTTTGTATAACATTAATAAACCAACTATGTTACAACCAGCATGTCTAACTTTAAGATAAACCAAAAACAAAACAAAACAAAAAAAAACTGTATTAGTTGTGATGGAGGAATTTCCATAATCATTCTATAGGACAAACAACAGTAATTCCTTCATTACTGTTATTGTTGTTCTGTGAGGTCATAGAGGTAGAAGTCAGGGTATAGTAGATTCTAGGAATATACTCTACTAATGAACAATTAAAAGAGGGTCAAGGGGTCTCAGAGGGGTAATTGTTGTGAATATGATGAAAGTGTATTACGTATTGTGCAGTGACATCTTTATCTACATTCCGATTGCAAATTAAAAAAAATATTTTAAAAAAGATTGAGCATGTTTATGCATGGTACTAGCATAGAGACTGACTGGTTGATCAATGGAACTGAATCAAAAATCCAGAAATAAACCTACTCACCTACTTGATTTTTGACAAAGAAGACAAAACTATACAATGGAAAAAAGCATCTTCACCAAATATTTCTGGTCTAACTGGATGTCTACATATATAATAATGCAAATAATTACATTTATCACCCTGCACAAAAGTAGAGTCCATGTAGTTCAAAGAATTCAACATAAAACCAGACACACTAAATCTATAAGAAGAAAAAGTGGGGAAGAGCCTTGAACTCATTGGCACAGGAGAGAACTTGCTAAACAGAACACCAACAGCACTGGCTCAAGATCAACAATCAATATAATTGGACTTTATGAAACTGAAAAGCTTCTGTAAAGCAAAGGACACTGTCAACAGAACTAAACAACAGCCTACAGACTGGGAAAATTCCTTGACCAACCTTATATCTGGCAGAGGGCTAATATCCAGAATATATCAGAGCTCAAGAAGTTAAACACCAACAAACTAAGTAATCCAATTAAAAAATGGGTACAGAGCCAAACTGAGAAATGAACAACATCCTTAGTCATCAGGGACCATGCATGGAGAGCACAGAGAACCTCTTCTCCGGTGTAGCCCATTGGCTGCTCAGTTTTTAAGTAGCTTTCCTAGTGACGGGACCAGGGGCTGTCTCTGACATGAACTCAGTGGCCAGCTCTTTGATCACCACCTCATAAGGGGGTGCAGCTTTGCCAAGCCACAGAGGAAGATGATACAACAAGCCCTGATGAGACCTGATAGGCTAGGGTCAGATAGAAGGGGAGGAGGCCCTCCCTTATCAGGGGACTAGGAAAGGAGGGAACAGAGGGAGGGTGGGTAGGACAGGGACAAGATGAAGGAGGGGGCTACAGCCACGATTCAAAGTGAATACATTATAATAAGCAGACAAACAAAAAGACAGAGAAATAAATAAACAAATGGAAAAATATCTTTTGCTCAATCATGTATCCAGTTCACTAGACACAAATATTGTAAACAATATATTTTGTTATATTTTAGTGAGTACAGATTCACTTTTTCATTTAATCATCTATATATTATTGTAAAATAGTGTGTATTTTCATATAAGATATTCATTTCTTAATTCAGTCATTACTAGTGTTTATATGATAGTGCAACATTAAAAACTACATACATTATTATTCTACATAACTACATTATTTTACCTAAAATATGCAAACTTCACATATTTCATAACTTATAGAACATATTTCTTTACAGTAGAGCTTACCCTCTGTTAGTATGTAAATTCTCATATTATTAAAATAATAATGTTTTAGAGCATATATTCTCTCCTAATGTATGAACATTGTGTCCCACTTCACACCTACGCATGTTTAGATATTCTTAATCCAATATTTTTATATTTTGAACCTTTTTTTAACAGTTCACTCTGCCATTGAACCTCAAGCCACCTTTTTTTTTTCTTGATATCCATTAATAGCTTATTTTCTCCAGTAATGGACAGTTTTTCCTTTTGAAAGTATTTTAAGTCATATTTTTGTTAAGTAGACATTCCAATTTTATGAGAAAATTCCCTATTTCAATACATCCTATACTAATTTTTGCACGATAATTATCTACTAATTTTCCTATCCTTATGAGTTTCATACCTACTTTCTCAAAGTATGTATCTATTTAATGATACATACTTTGAGAAAAGTGATGGCTCTGGAAAATTTTTTCATCTAATTTAAAAATATAATCTTTTTGTTACAAAAGTTATTTTAGTTTGGTGAATTAATATTTTTATTTTTCTGTTTTTTATTTTTTTATTATTTACTATAATTTATTTACTTTGTACCCATGTGTAGGCCCCTCCTTCATCTCTGAGTCCCAGTCAACCTCTTCTTCTCCAGCTATGCCACTCCACTAGTCAACTGATAGGGGTTGTCTCCTCCCGTTCTATCTGACCATAGACTCTCAGGCCTCATGAGGACTGGCTGCATTCCTCAGGGGCCTGGGAAGAGTGCACCCCCAAGAGCAGTTGATCAAAGAGATGGTCATTGTGTTATGTTAGAGACAAACCCTGATTTTCTTATTAGGGAACCCACTTGATGACTGAGCTGCATATTGGCCTTATATAAGCAGGGGATCTAGGTCCTCTCCATACATGGCCCTTATTTGCAGTATCAGTCTCTGCAGGCCCCCCTGGGCTAAGTTTTTTTTTTTTTCCTCTGTTGTCTTCTTGTGGAGCTCCTGCCCTTCCTGGTCTTTCTGTCTCACCCTACTTCTATAAGATTCCTTGTACTCTGCCCAAAATTTGGCTATGAGTCTCAGCATCTGCTTCAATACCCTGATCAGTACAGTCTTTCAGAGGCCCTCTGTGGTAGGATTCTGTTCTGTTCCCTGTTTTTTTTCCTCTTTCAATATCTATCCTCTTTGATCTTCTGAAGGAGGATTGAGCATCTTCCCTAGGGTCCTCCTTCCATTTTAGATTCTTTAGAAGTATAGATTTTAATATGTTTATACTATATTATGTGTCTGATATCCATTGAGTACCACAATTTCTGTATGCATTCATCAGTTGAGGACATCTCGGTTGTTTCTAGATTCTGGCTATTAAGAATAGTCCTGCTATGAATACAACCATATATGAGTATAACCATAACAAGCAAATGTCCTTGTTGTGTACTTGAGCATATTTCTGGTATATGCCTAGGAAGGGTATAGCTGGATGTTGAGGCATCACTAGTCCTAATTTTTGAGAAAGATCCAGATTGATTTCTAAAGAGGTTGTACAAGTTTACATTCTCACAAGCAACGGAGGAGCATTCTACTTTCTCTACATGCTCTGTAGTATATGCTGTCACTTGTGTTTTTTATCTTGGCCATTCTGGTGTGTATTAGGTGAAATCTCAGTGTCATTTTGATTCGCATTTCCTTGATGACTAAGGACACTCACCATTTCATTTTTTCCATTATTTTTTAAAATTTTTTCTTCATAATTTATTCATTATATATCCCAACTGAAGCTGCCTTCCTCAACTCCTCCCAGACTCTCTCTTCTGCCCTCTTTCACCCAACCACTTCCCCTAGTCCACTGAAAGTGAGAGTTCTCTACTATTGCCATCTTCCCATAGCTTGTTAAATCTCATCAGGACTGCCTGGATCCTCTTTCTTGGTGGCCTGGCAAGGCTGCATTTTTTGAGCAAGTTATCAAAGCTCAGTCAACTGAGTTAATGATAGAGGCAACCCCTGCTCCCCTCACTCAGAGATCCACATGGAGACTGAGTTGCAAATCAACCACATCTGAGCAGGGGATCTAGGTCCTCTCCATGCATGGTCCTCTCTTGGTTCATCAGTCTCCACAGGACCCCCCTGGGCTCAAATCTTTTAGTTTTGTTGGTCTTCTTGTGATGCTCCTGTCTCCTCTATGGCCCTCTATTGCCACCCTTTTCTTCCTCCTTAAGACTCCTTTTTTCCTGCCCAACAATTGTCTATGAGTCTCAGCATCTGCTTCCATCCCCTGTTGGGTGAATTCTTTCAGAGGACCCTCTATTGTAGGCTCCCATCCAGTTTCTTCTCTTCCACGTCTTCTGATGTGTATCCTGTTTGCTGTTCTGAATGAGATGTAAGCATCCTCCCTAAAGTCCTCCTTGTTGTTTGGCTTTTTTAGTGCTGTGGATGGCTATTCTATATTAAATGACTAATATCTGCTTAAAAGTGAGTATATACCTTACCAGTCATTCTCTCTCTGTGTTATCTCACTCAGGATGATCTCTTCTAGTTCAATCCATTCGACTGCAAATTTCATGATTTCCTTGTTTTTAATAGCTGAGTAATATTCCATTGTGTACATGCACCGCAATTTCTATATAGATTCCTTCATTGAGGGACATCTAAGTTGTTTCCAGATTCTGGTTATGTAATCTTTATATATTTACTCTTTTAAAAGGCACAAAAATAGCTATAATAAAGAAAAACTAGCTAATATAACACAAAGATTTGTTAGGTAAGAGACAAAGGAAGAAAATAGGAAGTGCTTAATTGTGAACCTATGGTACGTAATTAAATCAAGCATCAAGACAGACAGCCCATTTAAACCTATGGTATCACCTTTTCATGAGACTGAAGAAAACTGACCACCCCTCACTAGCTTTCTCAGTTACCCAGAGTCAAATGCCAAAAAATGGTAAAAATTCACAAAATGAACAACTAGCCTGAAATCCTGTTGAAATACAAGATCATAGACATTTTAAAGAATCAATAGTACATTATGGCATGCATTCAACCTATATAGTCAGATGTTAAATACCTCTGCTACCGAAAACATGGGAAAAGGTCTATGTCATTAACAATATATATATATATATATATATATATATATATATATATATATATATCACCCCAGAGAGACTTTTACTGATTTCTTACACAGATTAACATTTGCTGTGGGAACAGCATCATCAGATCCAGATGCAAAACATGTATTAATTGAAACTTAGCTTTGAAAAGTGCAAATTAAGAGTGTAAAAATGTTCTTAGACTTTTAAAATCTTGATCAGCACCCATGGATGAATGGACTCCAACTACTGCTGATATTTACCCTAGTGACTACATAAGTAGAAAAGGAATAGGAAAGAAGCTATTTTGAATCAGTCATCTTGGAGAAGTTCTGATTCAGAACAGCTGAGTTGATGTACCCTACCAGAGTTCAGGAAGAACTAGAAAGAGTGAGCTTATTCAGCAATAATTGTCAGAGGCTTGAAACATTCCAGGCCTAGGTTAGCAGATGGAGGCTGGAGGCTGAAGATTTCATGGTCTGGGCATAAGATTAGATTGTATGGAGTCTAGAAGCTTCCAGGCCTAGGCCTAGGGATATTTAGAATGAAATACTCTAGGCTCAGCCCAAGCCATGTATTAGTAAAGCCAGAGTACAGCTTTCATGTCATCATATCAACTGAGGAAATAAAACAGTTTTACACTAAGGTGTAAGTGAAATCACAATTTGGCACATTAATAAACGTTAAAATATCTGCATATAAACTTTGGTGTGAAACATTTTGTCTTAAGCCAAGAGATGTCTGTCTTCAGCAAATTATTTAATAGTTATATTTTCTCAGAGAAGCCCTTCGGTTCTCTTAAATATAACAGATTAAACCAAACTGTAACTTTCAGAATATGAAATATAATTTTTAACAAATGAGTAATATCTGAAGTAAATTAAACATGCCCTTAGTTACTATAGTTCTGACCTCATGGAATATAAAATCTAATGAATCATGTTGTCCATGGTAAGTTACAATGCACTTTAAATTTTAACTTCATAAATATATTTTGTTGAATTATAGATATTAATTCAGAAAAAATGGAATTCTTAAATGGTATTAGACACAAAAGGGCATTTTATTGCAAAGATTGGCACATTAAGCAATTTAATTTTCATGAAAAATTTGTCTGTAGTTTTAGCCCATACATGTATATCTGAAAAGGTTAATCCTATTTAGCTGGCAAAAGTTTAGAGATTTACAAGTATCTTAATTTTGCTGATTTGCAAATCATTAAATGTTTTCTTTAAGATGACAACAAAATTTTTTAATTAAATTTTTATTTTTAATATTAGTTACAGTTTATTAACTTTGTATCCCTGGTGTAGCCAGATCCCTAATTTCCTCCCAATTCCACCTACCCTCCCTCATCTCCTCCCTGCCCCTTTCCAAGGCCAATCATAGGAGAGGTCTCCTCCCTTTCATCTGAAGCTAGCTTATCAGGTTTATTCAAGACTCACTGAAATGTACTCCTCTGTGGCCTAGCCAGGCTGCTCCTCCCTTGGGGGTTGGGGGGAGGTCAAAGATCCTGATATTGAATTCATGTCAGAAATAGTCCCTTTTCCTCTTAATAGGGAACCTACTTGGGTGATGAGCTACCATGGACTACATCTGAGCAAGGGTTCTAGGTTATATACATACATGGTCTTTGGTTAGAGATAGTCTCATAAAAGACCCCTGTGCCCAGATACATTTGGTCCTTGTGGAGCTCCTGTCCTCTCCAGGTCATACAAACTCCCGTTTCTTTCACAGGATTCCCTGCATTCTCCCAAAGGTTTGGTTATAAGTCTCAGTATCTGCTTTGATACATTGCTAGGTAGAGTCATTCAGAGGACCTCTGTGGTAGGCTCCTGTCCTGTTTCCTGTTTTCTTTTTTTTTTTTCTTGTACTTCCAATGTCAATCCCATTTGTCTTTCTAAATGAGGATTGATCATCTTACCACAAGGCCTCTTTCATGTTTATCTTCTTTAGGTGTACAGATTTTAATATGTTTACCCTATCTTATAGGTCTAGTACCCACTTATAAGTGAGTATATATATCATGAGTGTCTTTCTGCTTCTGGGATAGATCACTCAGGATGATATTTCCTATATCCCCCCATTTGCCAGCAAATTTCATGATTTCCTTCTTTTAATTGCTGAGCAGTATTCCATTATGTAAAAGTACTACAATGTCTGTATTCATTCCTCTGTTGAGGGCCATCTAGATTGTTTCCAGGATCTGGCTATTACAAATAAAGCTGCTACAAACATGGTTGAACAAATGTCTTTGTTATGTACTTGAGCATCTTTTGGATATATGCCTAGGAGTGGTATAGCTGGATCTTGAGGAAGCACTATTCATAGTTGTCTGAGAAAGCTCCAAATTGGTTTCCAAAATGGTTGTACAAGTTTACATTCCTACCAGCCAATGAATGAGGGTTGCCCTTTCTCTACAACCTTTCCAGCATGTGTTGTCACTTGAGTTTTTTATCTTAGACATTCTGATTGGTTTAAGGTTAAATCTCAGGGTGATTTTGAAGTGCATCTCTCTGATGGCTAAGGATGTTGAACATCTCTTTAAGTGTTTCTCTGTCATTCTATATTCCTCTACAGAGAATTCTCTGTTTAGCTCTGTTCTCCATTTTTTAATTGGATTGCTTGATTTATTGCATTTTAACTTCTTTAGTTTTTTATATATTCTGGATATTAGTCCTCTGTCAGATATAGGGTTGCTGAAGGTCCTTTCCCAGTCTGTTGGCAGTTGTTTTGTTCTGATGATAGTGTCTTTTGCTTTACAGAAGCTTTTGAGTTTCATGAGCTCCCATATATTGATTGTTGCTCTTAGAGCCTTTGCTGTTTGTGTTCTGTTCAGGAAGTTGTCTCCTGTGTCAATGAGTTCTAGGTTCTTCCTCACTTTTTCTTCTATCCAATTTAGTGTATCTGGTTTTATGTTGAGGTTTTCGATTCACCTGGTCTTTAGTTTTGAGCAGGGTGATAACTATGGGTCTATTTTTATTTTTCTGCATGTAGACATCCAGTTAGACTAACACCATTTGTTGAAGATGCTATCTTTTTTCCATTTAATGGTTTTGGCTTCTTTGTCAGAAATCAAGTGTTGATATGTGTGTGGGTTTATTTCTGGGGGTTCTATTCAGTTTCATTGATATACCTTTCTGTTTCTATTACAATACCATGCCGTTTTTATTACTATTTCCCTGTAGTACAGTTTGAGATCAGGGATGGTGATACCTCCAGACAATCTGTTGTTATAAAGGATCATTTTGGAAATTCCGGATTTTTTTTATTAATTACACTTTATTCACTTTGTATCCCCCCTCTAGTTCCCTCCCTCCTCCCATCTTAATCCCTCCCTTCCTCCACCCTCTGCATGCATGCCCCTCCCCAAGTCCACTGATAAGGGTGGTCTTCTTTTCCTTCCTTCTGATCCTAGTCTATCATGTCTTATCAGGAGTGGCTGCATTGTCTTCTATGGTCTGGTAATGCTGCTTCCCCCTCAGGGGGAGGTAATTACAGAGCAGGCCAATCAGTTCATGTCATAGACAGTCCCTGTTCCTATTACGAAGGAACCCACTTGGACACTGAACTGCCATGGGCTACATCTGTGCAGGGGTCTTGGGTTTTTTGTTGTTGTTGTTGTTGTTGTTTCTCCATATTAAGCTGAGCATTTTTCTTTCAAGGTCTGTAAAGAATTGTGTTGGTATTTTGATGGGAATTGCATTAAATCTGTAGATTGCTTTTAGCAGAACGGCTATTTTCACTATGTTAATCCTACTAATCCATGAGCAAAGGAGATCTTTCCTTTTTCTGATATCTTCTTTAATATCTTTCTTCAGAGGCTTGAAGTTTTTTTTTCAAACAAATCTTTCACTTGGTTAGTTAGAGTCACCCCAATTACTCTATGTCATTAGTGGCTATTGTGAAGGGTGTTGTTCCACTGATTTCTTTCTTAGCCCTTTTGTCTTCGGTATACAGGATTGCTTCTGATTTTTTTTTTTTAGTTAATTTTGTATTCAGTCACTTTGCTGAAGGTGTTTATCAGCTAAAGGAGTTCTCTGGTTGAATTTTTTTAGGTTGCTTATGTATACTATCATATCATCTGTGAATAGTTAAACTTTAACCTCTTCCTTCCCGATTTGTATTCCCTTGATCTCCTTTAGTTGTCTTATTGCTTTAGCTAAGACTTAAGTACTATGTTGAAGAGATATTTAGAGAGTGGGCAGCTTTGCCTTGTCCCTGATTTCAGTGGGATTGATTTAAATTAAAATGTCTTTGTTTTAAAACCATAATTACATCTGTAATTAAACTGTGTGTTCTCTGTCCTCAAAGGATGATGTTGACAAAATGAACAAGAAAGTGTATTATAGTAAAATATTTTGCATTATTTTTAATTTATACTCTGCAAAATTAGAAGTTTAAATATGACAACTGATCTTAAGGATCTTGGATAACAGAAATATGATCAAGTTTAACTTATTCATATGTCATGTTAAACAGACTATTCCCATTTTTTCAGCTAGAGTGGCTAGAAGTATTTTATTTGTTGTCAAAAATTTAGTCACAATATAGTATTATTTACATTAATGACAGTGAAAATATTTTTATCTACTGATGAAAAAAATCATAAAATTTTGGACACCATAACCTTAAACTGGTTAATTCTTAAAAATATATCTACTCCTGGTAGACTTCATTTAGCATATCTTTTATCACAAATCTGAAAAGCAAAATTTTTGAATAACTCTGAAGGTACTCTTCTCTATGTATTAAAATATGGGTTATGGAAATAACATAGAATGCATGAAAACATTTAGATCAAATATTATTGTCACAGAACAGAGACTTCAGTGTGACAGGGCCAAGTGGTATCATTTAACTGTAAGCAAAGGGTGTAGGGTAAATTAATTGAGCCATTGTACTAGTGGAATCATTGAAATAGTCTGTCACACAGAGTCATAAAATGTTTGATATTTGATTATCTTATCTAAAAAGATCATCCTGAGTGAGGTATTCCAGAAGCAGAAAGACACACATGGTAGATACTGACTTGTAAGTGGATATTAGACATATGATATAGGATAAACATACTAAAGTCTGAATACCAAAAGAAGCTAAGCAAGAAGGAGGACCCAGGGGAAGATGATCAATCCTCACTCAGAAAGGCAAATGGATGGACATGGGATGAGGGAACAAATGGGGAACAGGATAGGAATCTACCACAGACTGCCTCTGAAAGACTCTACCCAGGAGAGTATTGAGGTAGATGCTGAGAATCATAGCCAATCTTTGGGCAGAGTGCAAGGAATGTTATGAATGAGGGAGGAGATAGAGGGACCTGGAGGTGACAGGAGCTCCACAAAAAGAGCAACAGAACCTTCAAGATGAAACAAGACACAAAGATAACTTATGAAATTTCAATTCTGCTTACTTACTTTATTGTAATGAGATGTCCATCCCATGTTGTCTTGGTTTCAAAATCCAATAATTTTAGATCCCAATGTAGTCTGAGGACCTGTATCTTTCTAGTAACCCTCCAGCACTAGATTAGAAATGCCAGGTCATGCATATAAATGAAACAAGCAGTTGCTAAGCTCTCAGTCTTTCCAGCATTCATAAAACCATGTTTGTACTATACTGTTTCTCATTGTGTAAACCAATTTATGTAATATGTCAATTCTGTTACTCTACAGAAGGCTGAGTAAAATAAGGAGCAAGTAAATTAGTGACTCAAATATATCAGAATGTGGACTCAGCAAAGTAATTCATTGGTTATTCTCTAGGTCCAGATCAGAAAATTTGAAAGGAGAAACTAAGTGACAAAAAGCTTAAATTCATTAACTGACACGAGGAGTAAAAAATAAAATAAAAAAAATGCTAGTATGACTACAACAGAAATGATTAAGACTGTCTATAGAGAGGGAAATTTTTGATAAGTACAGTATCACATTTCTGTAATCAAGTACTTCAAAAAAGTTTGCATGATGATTCATACTGACTGCTCTTTAATCTACTTATTTGGTAAGTTTAAAACAAACAAGTGAACAAGCTTGCATGTGAGTGATCAAGCAAAAAAATAACTGAACAGATTTTTTTAAATTATAAAACATTATTTTAGAGAGATTGTGGACCAAGGAAGTGACTGGTTACTGACTCCAAAACACCAATATCTTTGTTTCACGGACAAAAGGAGGCATTCCAGGAGGTAGAGACTCACAGTTCAAAGACCCTACAGATGACACCTGGGCCCAAGAGTCACATAGGTTCCTAGGAACACAGCACGAGGCGCCTTCCACCTCCTTAGAAAACAACGAAATGCATGGTGCCAGCATACAGACCCCTGACTTCTCCTGCTTCCCTGTGGACATCACTGGGAAACAGGAACAATGTCCCACTTCCAGTCCATGGTTTTACTGGTCTTCCTGTAGTGACCAGCTGGATAATGGGAGTAAACGGGTCCCCTTTGGAAGATGGTAGAGCCCAGGTGAGTCGGAGTACTAGGAGCACAGTGTCTGCAGGGCAAGCAAGACCTTTCACTGCTTACTCCAAAATGTTAGTGTCAGTTCATGCTGCCCCAGAGAGAGGAGAGGTTACTGACTACCAGACATGCCCAGTACCACCCTCAGACTTCCAGGCTACTCCCTCCATCCTGAGTATTACTCTGAATTCCAGAAACATGCAGATCCAGCTAATGGTTCATGGCTCTACTAGCTGTCTTGAGAAGACCTGCAAGCTCACTGGATAACACAGGTTAGAAACACATACCCTAATTTCCTCACTGTAAGTCCAACTGGGACACAACCAGCACAGCAGACCTGTAGGCTACAGAAGCATATTCAGGCTCCAGCCTATGACCTAGTGCTCCTCCTGCAATACTGAAGAAGCCAGCAGATTCCAGGAACAACCAGCCAATGACAGGGACATCGACACTGCTGAAGGCCAGTGAAAGGACACAATCAACAAAAACCAGGGCAATGTGGAAACAAGCACTGGATATCCTAACACAGCTGAAACATGGGAAAATGACTATAAAACTATACTTATGAAGATGGTAGAGGCCTTTAAAGAGGAAGCAAATCAATCCCTCAAAGAATTACAGAAAAGTACAATCAAACAAATAGAGAACTTTAAAAAAGAAAAATAAATCACTTTAAAGAAATACAGGAAAATACAATAAAACATATGCAAACCTTTAAGGAAGATCAAATAAATCACTTAAAGAAATTTATGGAAACATAATCAAACAGGTGAAGGAAATAAATCAAACAGTTCAAGACCTGAAAATGTAAGTAAAATCAACAAAGAAAACACAAACCAAGAAAATCCTGGAGACCAAAAAAAAAAAATAAAAATAAATAAATAAACTTATGAAAGAAAACAGGAACCACAAAAGTAAGCATAACCAACATAATGCAAGAAATGGAGGAGATAATCTGAGGTATAGAAGATACAATTGAAAAGTCGATACATGAGTTAAAGAAAATATTAAATTGCAAAAATTCTTGACATAACACAACCAAGAAACCAAGGACTCCATGAAAAAGTAAAACCTAAGAATATTAGGCATAAAAGAAAGGGAAGATTCCCAGCTCCAAGGATCAGAAAATATTTTCAAGAATATCATAGAAGATGGGGGCAAGATGGCGGTGCTGGGACAACTCTCATTCTGACCAGCAGCACAGCAGGATCAGCACAGTGAGCAACAATCAGAACTCTCGGCCATAAAACACAAGTGATTGTGTTTCCCAGGTGAGAGGATACCCCACGGTGGAGGATTCAATCAGCTTTAACTAACCAGACTAAACCAGGGAAGAGACCCCTGTTCCACCAGGCGCTTGGGCGCCAGCCAAGAGTCACAAGCCAGCGTGATCTGGTCACTGTCCCAGACTGAACTGTGTGCCCACAACATTACAGACTGTATTTTCCAGTCGAGAGATAACCCCACGGAGCAGGAAATGATTGGGATCAACCTTAGGTCACCCAAACATCCCCTGGAAAAGACTCAGGTTGCACAGGCACCCCAGGAGGCAGTCCAGAGCCAGAGCCAGGGACCCAGGCGCCTGCACAGAGCCCCGCCTGCACGCCTGATTTGCCGCCTCAGATAGAACTGTGGGCCCCAGGGCACCAGAGATTGAGTCTCAATGTCGGGTGCAAACCCACAGGGAGGGAAACAGCTGGTCTGATCTCAGAGCACTCAGCTGATACCACCACCCCAAAAAGGTCTCAGGAAAATTACCCAGTTTAGGCAGACTCCCAGGCTCCCAAAGACCAGAAAGGCGGAGCCACAGGCGGGCGTCTGTGCCTGTGGGTTCTACTCACCACCCCAGACAGAACGGCGGTCCCCAAAGCAAAGACTGGGTGTCCCTGGCAGGAGGAAACCCCACAGTGGGGGGGGGGATCAGGTCTAACGCTCAGGACACCCAGCACCAAAAGACTTTCTGGATTCACGCAGACTCTAGGCTCTAACTTTCTACTGCAGGCAGGAATGCTGTGCTCAGCCACCATTGTTGAGTACCCCTAGGGCACTGGGGCACACAGCTGCATCCTCAGACCTACAAAAGCCAGAGAGCCATTACAGCAGCCCTCAGATACTGTGCCAAGGATCAACTAGTTATCCCTAGCTAGACTGACAAAACTGTGGGAATCCCTGGTCGTTCAAGAGGGCTGAACCCACAGCATCCAGACCAAAGAGGTGCCCACAGCCTACATCCCATACAGGGACACACAGCTTCTAGTCCAGAGTGAGGCACCCAGCCTCCAGACCAGAGCGTCGCCCCCAGTTGCCAACTCCACCTAGGTGCACATTCTCCAGCCCCAGAGCAGAGCACTCAGCCTCTGGCCCAGAATCTTGCTGGGCACTCCTCTCACTATCCCAGACAGAACTGTGTGCCCCAGGATAACAGACTGAGTTTCCCTGTTGGGAGAAAACCCCACAGCTAAGGAATCAGCAGGTTCTTCAAGAGGACTGTACCTGGAAAACTGTAACAACAGCAGCAGCTCACTAAATTTATAACGAGAAACCCAGCAGTGTGGCAGCTGTCTTGAGAACTTCTATGGGTGAGAGGAGAGCCCCCCCGCCTAACAAAGACCAGAGTTACTACTCAGGTCTATACACCTGAGGTGAGCAGTGGCAATTCCTGAGAAACACTGCCCATACAGTGAACATACCCAAAATGCAGAGGACTCCTTCAAGAAAAAATCATCTTCTGGCCTAGGGGATCTCCCTACCTCAGAACTCCAGGAAGCACAGAAATTAACAGCCAACACCTAAAACAGCCCAATGTGTAGAGGTCAGTGTAAAAGCTCAACAAACAAAAGGCAGAGCAATATGGCATCTCCAGAACCCAGCCATCCAGGGGCAAATAGCCCTGGACAACCCAGCATAATAGAAAATCAAGAAGATGACTTAAACCTATGCTGATGAAGAGGATAATAGAGGAAACAAATAAAATAAGTAAGAATTAGAGGAAGATAAAACCAAACATTTCATGGCTATCCATAAAGAAATGGAGGAAGTTAAAGACAAGGAGATTATGGCCATCCATGAAGAAATACAGGAAGATGCACCCAAACAGTTTGCAGCCTTCAGAGAAGAAATAATTAAATCATTGACAGAAATAAAAGAAACAGAGTTGAAGGAACTAAAAGAAAAACAGGAAAATACAATCAGACAGGTGAAGGAAATAAACAAAACAACTCAAGACCTGAAGATGGAACTGGAAAAATTAAAGAAAACACAAATGGAGGAAATAATGGAGCAGAAGAATTTAGGAAAGAAAACAGGTACTACAGAGGTAAGCATAACGAACAGACTACAAGAGATGGAAGAAAGAATCTCAGGTGTAGAAGATACAATGGAAGAAATCGATGTATCTGTCAAAGAAAATGTTAAATCCAAAAAATTCCTGACACAGACCATCCAAAAAATCTAAGACAACATGAAAAGACAAAACCTAAGAATAATAGGTATAGAGGAAAAAGAAGACTCCCTTCTCCAAGGCCCAGAAAATATTTTCAACAAAATCATTGAAGAAAATTTCCCCAAGTTAAAAGAGAAACCAAGAAGAATACATGAGGCCTACAGAACACCCAACAAATTTGACCAGAAAAGAAAATCCTCCCGCCACATAATAATCAAAACAGTAAGTATACAGAACAAAGAAAAAATACTAAAAGCTGCAAGGGAAAAAGGCCAAGTAACATATAATGTCAAACCCATTAGAATCACACCTGACATTTCAACAGAGAATATGAAAGCTAGAAGGGCCTGGACTGATATCCTGCAGACCCTAAGAGAACACAGATGTCAGCCCAGGCTACTGTACCCTGCAAAACTCTCAGTCCTCATAGACGGAGAAAACAAGATATTCAATGAAAAAAAAAACAAATTTCAACAATACCTACACACAAATACAGCATTACAGAAGACACTGGAAGGGAAAATACAACCCAAGAAAATTAGCTTCTGTCAAGAAAACACAGGAAATAAATAACCTTACTACAGTAAAACAAAAAACAACCAAGCACACAACCTTATGAGCACAGCCAACATCAAAATCAAAAGATCTAACAGCCACTGGTCATTAATCTCTCTCAACATCAATGGACTCAACTCTCCAGTAAAAAGACACAGATTAAAAGAATGGCTAGGTAAACAAAACTCAGCAATCTATTGAATACAAGAAACACACCTAAGGCACAAAGATAGATATTACCTGAGGGTAAAGGGTTGGAAGACAACTTTCCAAGCAAATGGACCCAGGAAGCAAGCAGGAACAGCCATTCTAATATCTGATAAAATAGACTTCCAACCAAAATTAATAAAAAGAGATGGGGAGGAACACTTCATTCTCATCAAGGGAAAATTCAACCAGGAAGACATCACAATCCTGAACATCTATGCCCCAAATACAAGAGCACACACATTTGTAAAAGAAACATTGATAAAATTTAAACCACATATAGATCTCCACACAATAATAGTGGTAGACTTCAACACCCCACTCTCAACAAAGGACAGGTTAAAAAGACAGAAATTAAGCAAAAACCTGTAACTCCTACAGAGGTCATGAATCAAATGGATTTCACAAACATTTACAGAACTTTACACCCAAACACAAAAGAATTTACCTCCTGCTCAACACCTCATGGAACCTTCTCCAAATAGACCATGTAGTGGGTTACAAAGCAATCCTCAACAGATACAAGAATATTGAAATAATCATTTGTATCCTGTCTGATCACCATGGAATGAAGCTGGACCTCAACAACAACAGAAATAACAAAAACCTACACACACATGGAAACTGAACAACTTGGTACTAATGAAAGCTGGGTCAGGGAAGAAATAAAGAAAGAAATTAAAGTCTTCCTAGAACTCAATGAAAATGAAGACACAATATACCCAAACTTGTGGGACACAATGAAAGCAGTGCTAAGAGGAACGTTTGTAGCACTAAGTGCCTTCAAGACACTTTGAGACAGCTTATGCAAGCAACTTAATAGCTCACTTAAAAACCCTAGAAAAAGAAGAAGGAGACACACCAAAAAGGAGTAGACATCTGGAAATAATCAAACTCAGGGCTGAAATTAATCAATTAGAAACAAATAAAACAATTCAAAAAAATCAATGAAACCAAAGGTTGGTTCTTTGAGAAGATCATCAAGATCAAAAAACCCTTAGCCAAGCTAACTAAAAGGCAGAGAGACACCACCCAAATCAACAAAATCAGAAATGAAAAGGAGGACCTAACTACAGACACTGAGGAAATCCAAACAATCATTAAGACATATTTCAAAAGTCTATATGCCACAAAATTTGAAAATCACAATGAAATGAACAATTTTCTTGACTGATTTGACTTACCAAAGCTGAATCAGGACCAGGTAAATCAATTAAATAGTCCTATATCCCCCAAAGAAATAGAAGCGGTCATCAA
This sequence comes from Rhombomys opimus, assembly GCA_010120015.1. Classification (NCBI taxonomy): domain Eukaryota; kingdom Metazoa; phylum Chordata; class Mammalia; order Rodentia; family Muridae; genus Rhombomys; species Rhombomys opimus. Next base: position 117,818 of record REGO01000644.1, read on the forward strand.
AAGTCTCCCATCCAAAAAAGCCCAGGAGCAGATGGCTTCAGTACAGAATTCTACCAGACCTTCAAAGAAGAGCTAACTCCAATTCTCTTAAAACTATTCCACAAAAAGGAAAAAGAAGAAACATTACCAAACTCATTCTATGAAGCCACAGTCACCATGGTACCTAAGCCTCACAAAGACCCACCAAAGAAATAGAATTTCAGGCCAATCTCCCTTATGAACATTGGTGCAAAAATACTTAACAAAATACTTGCAAACAAATACAAGAACACATCAAAGATATTATCCACTATGACCAAGTAGGCTTCAGCCCAGGTATGCAGGGGTGGTTCAATATAAGGAAATCCATCAATGTGATCCACCATATTAACAAACTGAAAGAAAAAAAAACACATGATAATCTCCGTAGATGCTGAAAAAGTAATTGAAAAATCCAACATCCATTCATGTTTAAAGTATTGGAGAGATCAGGGATACAAGCCACATATCTAAACATAGTAAAGGTGATATACAGCAAGACTATAACCAACATCAAACTGAACGGAGAGAAACTTATCGCAATCCCACTGAAATCAGGGACAAAACAAGGCTGCCCACTCTCTCCATATCTCTTCAACATAGTGCTGGAAGTCCTTGCTAGAGCAATAAGACAGTTGAAGGAGATCAAGGGAATACAGATAGGAAAGTAAGAAGTCAAATTATCACTATTTGCAGATGATATGATAGTATATATTAGTGACCCCAAAAACTCTACCAGGGAACTCCTACAGCTGATAAGCACCTTCAGCAAAGTGGCCGGATACAAAATTAACTAAAAAAAAAAATCAGTAGCCCTTCTGTATACAAAAGACAAAAGGGCTGAGAAAGAAATTAGGGAAACAACACCCTTCACAATAGCCACAAATGACATAAAGTACCTTGCTGTAACCCTAACCAAGCAAGTCAAAGACTTGTATGAAAAAAATTTCAAGTCTCTGAAGAAAAAAATTACAAGAAGATATGAGAAGGTAGAAAGATCTCCCATGCTCATGGCTTGGCAGGATTAACATAGTAAAAATGGCCATCTTACCAAACGAAACCTACAGATTTAATGCAATTCCCATCAAATTGCCAACACAATTCTTTACAGACCTGGAAATAAAAATTCTCAACTTCATATGGAATAACAAGAAACTGAGAATTGCTAAAACAATCCTCTACAATAAAAGATCTTCTGGAGGTATCTCAATCCCTGATCTTAAGCTGTACTATAGAGCAACAGTTATAAAAACTGCATGGTACTGTCATAGAAACAGAATGGTGAATCAATGGAATTGAACAGAAGACCCAGAAATAAACCCACACACTTATGGACACCTGATTTTTGACAAATATGCCAAAACCATACAATGGAAAAAAGATAGCATCTTCAAAAAATGGTGCTGGTCCAACTGGATGTATACATGTAGAAAATTGAAAATAGATCCATACTTATCACCCTGCACAAAACTGATTTCCAAGTGGATCAAAGACCTCAACATAAAACCAGACACATTAAATTGGCTAGAAATATAAGTGGGGAATACCCTAGAACTCAGTGGTACAGGAGTAATCATCCTGAACAGAACACCAACAGCACAGGTTCTAAGAGCAACAATTTATAAATGAAAATCAAAAGCTTTTGTAAAGGAAAGGACACCGTCCTCAAAACAAAGGGACTGCCTACAGATTGGGAAAGAGTCATCACCAACCTTTTATCTGACACAGGAATCAAATCCAGTATATATGAAGAACTAAAGAAGCTGAAAAGCAGCAAACCAAGTAATCCATTTTAAAAATGGGGAACAGACCTAAACAGAGAACTCTCTGTAGAGGAATATCGAATGTCAGAGAAGCACTTAAAGAAATGCTCAAACTCATTAGCCATTAGGGAAATGCAAATCATAACAACCGTGAGATTTCTCCTTATAGCCACCAGAATGGCCAAGATAAAAAACTCAAGTGACAACACATGCTGGAGAGGTTGTGGAGAAAGGGGAACACTTCTCCACTGCTGGTGGGAATGTAAACTTGTACAACCACTCTGGAAATCAATCTGG
>REGO01000644.1:120817-147234 GCA_010120015.1 Rhombomys opimus
AAGAAAATTTGAACACAGGGAACTTCCCAGAGACTCATACTCCAACCAAGGACTATTCATGAAGATAACCTAGAACCCTGACAATGCAGCCACTTCTGATGAGAAGTGATAGACTAAGATCAAAAAGAAGGAGAGGAGGACTTCCCCTATCAGTGGACTTGGGGAGGGGAATGCATGCAGAAAGGGTGGGGGAGGGTGGGGCCGGGAGGGGAGGAAGGAGTGGCTTATGGTGGGATATAAAATGAATAAAGTGTAATTAATAAATTTAAATAAAAAACTAAAAAATCTTAAAAAAAAGAATATCATAGAAGAAAATTTCTCCAGCCTAAAGATAGAGATGCATTTAAATACACATGAAGCCTTGATAACAACAAATAGATGAGACTAGAAAAGAAATTCCTCCCACTACATGATAACCAAAACACTAACTGTACAGAACAAAGAAAATATTAAAAGCTGCAAGGGAAAAAGGTCAAGTTATATATAAAGACAGACCTATCAGAATCACACCTGACTTCTCAACAGAACCATGAAATCCGCAAGGACCTGGGCAGATGATATGCAGACCCTAAGAAACTACAGAAGCCAACCCAGACTATTACACCCAGCTAAGCTTTCAATCAGCATAGATGGACAAATGGATATATTTTATGACAAACCCAAATTTAAACAATATCTATGGGAAAACCCAGCCACACAGAAGATACTAGAAGGAAAACTCTAACCCAACAATATAAAAACTCCCCCCCAAGAAACACAGAATATAAATAACAACAGCCAAAACATAAGAAGACAAGCACACAAGCACACTACCACCACCAACATAATAATAAAAGGATCTAACAATCATTAGTAATCAATATCTCTCAACATCAGTGGACTCACTCTCCAATAAAAAGACCGAGCCTAACAGTATGGGTGTGTAAACAGGACCAAACATTCTGCTGTGTACAAGAAACACACTTCAGCAACAAAAATAGACTTTACCTCAAAGTAAAGGGCTGGCAAAAGGTTTTCAAAGCAAATGGACCCAAGGAGCAAGTTGAAGTATCCCTCCTAAAATCTACTAAAACAAAGTTTCATTTCTCTATTCTCTTTTGTCCTTTCACATCCTCACATATGCGATTACACAATCTTCTTCAAACCATGGCCTTTTTATTAATTGGTATTATAAGTAGTCTATAATGTAATTTTACGTACTTATACATTCATAAATGTAAACCATTGAGCCAATCTATATTACATATTTTTTTTGTTTTGTTTTTTAAAGCAGAGTGTTTGGCATTGGACAAAAAATGTTATGTTTATCCCTGTGGAGAAACCCCTCTACCAATCTCAGCTTTCCTCAGTTGCCTGCAAATTTTTGTGCAGTGTTGAGGCCCCATGAGATTTTTCTTTTGTAGTCCATTTTGATATCCTAGCCTATCAATTTCTTGGTGTTATCTTTATTTACTTTATATTTGCACATCCATGTTGGTAAGATTTTTATTGATATGCCTTCTGATGTTACTAGAAGACACAATCACACAGAATATGACTGAGCCTCTGGCTTTTACGATATTTCTGTCTCTTCTTCCGCAATGTTCTAACTATTAGGTGTGGGAAGTTTTGTAGATGTATCCACTGAAAATATAATCCATATTTCTGCATTTAAATTGATTGTCAGTCTTTGTTTAGTCCCTGTTATAGAGACATTTTTGGTGAGGAATGAATATTACACTAATCTGTGTGTATTAAGACAAACATTTATAGATTAGAGAGTTTGCTGATTTAGTAAAGTAGCAGTTGCATATTTTATTCCAATAGATTTTTAGTACAAAGCAAGGTATTCTCTTGTTCTTCAAGTTCTAAATCCAATTAGAGAGCAGTTGTTTACTGTCAAGTTATATGCCACCAGTAGTGTTACTGTGTCATGGTAGTTTCTATTGTGGCTCATAGGCATCAAACTAGGTAGGACTGTCAGGTGCCTCTCTCTCTTGGAATCTTTCACAACTCTGCTATCATGAGAGCTACTCCTCAGGAAGGGGGAAATTTATATCAAACTCAGAGACCTGTTTCTGAAGTCAAGTTTTCTTCAGCAACATGGACTTTCATTCTACATATGGTGGTTAACCAAGGTCAATAACAATACAACTTACATTTTGTTAAGTCTCTTAAAGAGTCATATTCGACAAGTAAAATTAGAAATTTCTACGTCTGATATTTGTATTTTGGTTATTTTTAGATATATTCCACATTAGTAGAATTTAAGTATTAGAATTTATGAATGTCTTATTTTGCAAAACAAATTCCTCAGGTATATTCATGAATGCATTCATCTTTATAGATTACTATGACCACACTGTGTGATTATAGCACACTTTCTTTATCCATTTGTGTACCGCAGAACATCTAGACTAATTAAACCTGTTAGATATTATAAACACTGCAGCAATTAAATCATTATACAAGTATCTGTGTTGTATGATGATTTGGCATCTTTTTTAGGTATACCAGAGAATCACAGAGCTGGTTAATATGATGTTTTTATTTCTCTCTCTTTTTTTTCTTTTGTGGAAACTTCATGATGATTTAAACAATAAATGCAATGGATTTCATTCTAATTACATTAAATGGATTTCACTTTCCTGCAACACCCTTTGCATTTGTTGTTATTGACTTTCATTATGATAGTCATGCTTACTGGAATAAGATAGAACCTCAACGTAATTTTAATAGGTATTTTTCCGGTAGTCATTTAAATAAAATTTAGAGTAAGTTTATTGGCCACTTATATTGAATCTCTTCAAAATGCTTCATTTTACTACTTATTGACTAAACTATTTCTCTTTTGATATTTATTTTTCTTCAGCCACAGACTGAAAATAAAGTCCATTTAAAAACAGATGCATTTCATACACACACATACACACATTTATATGTATATATATTTCACCAAGTAAAAAAATATGCATATTTTCCATTAACCATATTCCTGTAATTATCTTTTTATCAAAGCAATGGGGAAAACACTATTCATTTTAGATAGTAACTTCATATAATACAGAAACATTTATAAAATAGGCTCATATTACTCTTACTAACTCTACTCATCATCAGAAACTTCTCATAGGAATAGGTTATGAAAAGTATGTAGCAAGTGTTGAATCCTTAGGACTTTTTTGATACTTTCTGATAAAACGTTCTTGTTTGTTCGAAGCCTGATCAATCAAAATTATATATTGGTTATGCCCGATTTGATTTTGTCTGCTTGCTTATCTTTTTCTTCAATGGAAAATTGATTATTTCCATAAAATATATTCTGTTCATGGCTCCTTCCCCTTACATCTTTCAGTGTCTCCACACCTACACTATCATCCTGGTCCAAAACTTTTCTGTATATTCTTAGAAAAAATAATCCTCTAAGGAATAATATTAAAATAAGGTAAATAAAAAATCAGAATATGACACAAAACCAAAGAAGAACTAGGGCCAAAAAAAAAATCAGAAGAAACACATATAGATTTAGAGGCACAAATGTTTGCATACTGAGGAATTCTTTGAAAACCTTAACCTGGAAGCCATAATGTATATGCAAAGACCTATAAGGTTAAAGAAAGAAATATGACACCAAAAAATAACCTTCAAAGCTGAAATTAAGTTCATTTTTGTAGAATGAGACAAAAATGGCTTAAAAATGGCTTGTTTACCTACTGAGACACTCTTGGAGATAACTAATTTTTCATCTCTAAGTGGTTATCAATTAGAGATACATTTGGGATTAGAGATGGGAGGGTGTATAAATCTCCTTTTTGTTCTATGACACAATATGGTGCAGACACATACACCTTGTCTGAATGTGGCCAGTCTGTGAGTTCATATGTGCACCAACCATATTGTGTCTATAATTCTTTGACGCCTTGTTGTCCTCCATCTATTCTGGCTATTAGACTCTTTTTGTCTCCTCATCTGCAGAGTTTCATGAGCTCTGTGGGGATGCATAATATAAAGAAATGTATTTCGGGGATGAGTGTTTTAAGGTATCTCACTATCTAAATATAGTTTGACTTTGGCTTTTTGTATTTGTTTCTATCTATTCCAGGAGGAAGTGTCTCTTCTGATGGTTGAACAAAGCAGATATCTATGACTATAACAGTATATCATTATAGTTGTCATTTTATTACTTCATTCTTTTTCTAAAATATTAGTAGCATTTGATTTTCCACTAAGACCCTGATTTATGCAGTGTCAGCTTCTTGGTAACCACAGCAGTGTCAGAGATTAGCTCCACTCATGGGGTGGGCTTTTACTCAAATAATATATTGGTTGGTTAATCCCAGAAGCTTTGAAAAACTATTCTACCAGCACATCTTGAAGGCAGGCCACTCCTGTAGATTGAACTGTTTGTAACTCATACAGTGTTTACGTTTCTTCTTTTGTAGCAAGTAGAGTATTGTCCAATACTATGAAAAAGGATATAGGCAGGAATTAGCACGGTTTTCTACGGTCAATGAATTTTTTTTAGGTGTTATCTTAAAAAAATAGAACCTTTGGAGGGGCCACTGGGACTCAGGGTTCCAACCTCCAGCTTTCCAAATGGGGACTACAGGGCCCCTTAATTATACAGCTTCCTTCCTTCCTTCCTTCCTTCCTTCCTTCCTTCCTTCCTTCCTTCCTTCCTTCTTTCCTTCCTTCCTTCTTTCTTTCTTTCTTTCTTTCTTTGTTTTTTCTTCCCTGACATAGCCAGCATTTTGTAAAGAGATGTTTTTTTTTTCCAACTATGGGCAGGCTTTTTGCTATTTCTTTATTGTTGAAGTTCAGCTTTAATCCTTGGTGTTCTTGTAAGATACAAAGGATTATTTAAGTCTTCTCTATCTATTGAAACTTGCATTGTGACCAAGTGTATGGAAATGTTTTAAGAAAGTTTTGTAAGGTGCTGACAGGAATGTATATACTTGTGTGTTGGGGTGAAAATATTTGTAGGTGTGTTTTATGTCCATTTGATAAATGACATCTATTAGTGTAATTATTTGTTTAGTTTCTGTTTTGTTGACCTATCCTTTGTTAAGAGTGGGGTGCTGAAGTCTCCCAATCTTGATGTGTGGAGATCAATGTGTGGTTAAAGGTTTTGTTAATGTTTCTTTTATAAATGTGGGTGTCCTTGTATTTAGGGCATAGACATTCAGAATTGAGATGTCTTTCTGGTGGACTTTTTCTTTGATGAATATGAAGGATTCTTTTTAATCTCTTTTGATTAGTTTTTGTTGAAAGTGTACTTATTAGATATTAGAATGGCTACTCTAGCTTGCTACTTGGGTCTACTTGCTTGGTATACTTACACAATGGGATACTAATCAGTTATTAAAAACAAGAACATGTTGAAATTTTCAGAAAAATGGATGAAATTAGAAAAAAAAAATCATCCTGAGTGAGGTAACTAAAACCAAAATTACATGCATGTATGTACTCATATGTAAGTTGATACTAGTCATAAAGCACCAGATAACCATGCATCAATCCACAGACTCAAAGAAACTAAGTCACAGGGATGACCCACATTAGGATGCTTTAATCTCATGCAGGAAGAAAAACAAAAATCTACATTGGATGTGGAAGGAAGGAGGCAAATAGGTTAGAGCCGGGATGGGGATGGGGATGGGGTTGGGAGCATAGTTGGGGATTAAGATGGGGGAGGGGGCTAGAGCTGGGATACAAAGTGTATAAACAATAATTAATAAAAATAAAACAATTTTTATTTAATTTTAATTTTATTTTTATTAATTTCAGTTCATTTACTTTGTATCACAGCTGTAGCACCCTCTCTTATCCCCTCCCAATCTCACCCTCCGTCCTGCTGCTTCTCCTATGGCCCTCCCCCAGTCCAATGATAAGGGACGTCCTCCTCCCCTTCCAACTGACCCTACTAGTTTATCAGTTCTCATCAGGACTGGCTTCTTTGTCTTCCTCTGTAGACTTGTAAGGCTGCCACCCCCCTCAGGTGGAGGTGATCAAAGAGCCCGCACCTGAGTTTATGTCAGAGACGGTCCCTGTACCTATTATTGTGGAACTCTCTTGAACACTGAGCTGCCATGGGCTACTTCTTTGCAAGGGTTTTAAGTTATCTTCATGGATTGTCCTTGTTTGGAGTATCAGTCTCAGAAATGACCCCTGTGCCCAGATTTTTTGGTTCTGTTGCTCTCCTTGTGGAGCTCCTGTTCCTTCCAGGTCTGTCTATCTCCCCCTTCTTTCATAAGATTCCCTGCACTCTGCCCAAAGTGTGGCTATCAGTCTCACCATACATTTTGATATCTTGCTGGGTAGGGCCTTTCAGAGATCCTCTGTGATAGGCTCCTGTCCTGTTCCCTGTCCTCTTCCAATGTCCATCTGGTTTGCCTTTCTGAATGAAGGTTGTGCCTCTTGTCCAGGGTCCTCCTTCTTGATTAGCTTCCTTAGGTGTACAGATTTTAGTATGATTATCCTATATTATACATCTAATATCTAATTATAAGTGAATATATACCATGTGTATCTTTCTGCTTGTTGGACACCTCACTCGGGATGATATTTTCTAGATCCCACCATTTGCCTGAAAATTTCATGTGTTCTTTGTTCTTAATTGTTGCGTAGTGTTCCATTGTGTAAATTTACCACAAATTCTATATTAATTCCTTAAATGAGGGACATCTGGGTTGTTTCAAACTTCTGGCTCTTACAAATAAAGATGCTATGAGTATAGTTCAGCAAATATCATTGTTGTATCCTTGAGCATCTTTTGGAAATATGCCTACGAGTGGTATAGCTGGATCTTGAGGTAGCACTATTCCTAATTCTCTGAGAAAGAGCTAGAATGATTTTCAAACTGGTTGTACAAGTTTACATTCACACCAGCAATGGAGTAGGATTCCTCTTTTTTCATAGCCTCTCCAGCATGTATTTTCACTTGAGTTATTGTTCATAGCCATTCTGATGGGTGTTAGGTGAAATCTCAGGGTAGTTTTGATTTGCATTTCCCTGATGACTATTGAGCATCTGCCATTCAGTGTTCCTCTATTGAGACTTCTCTTTTTAGCTCTGTACCCCAGTTTTTAATTGGGTTACTTGAGTGTTTGCTGTTTAACTCTGTACATTCTTTTCATATTCTGGATATAAGCTCTTTGCCAGATATAGGGTTGTTGAAGATCCTTTCCCAATCTGTAGGCTGTTGTTTTGTTCTGGCAACAGTGTCCTTTGTTTTACAGGAGCTTTCAGTTTCATGAGGTCCCATTCATTGATTGTTGATTTTAGAGCCTGTGCTGTTGGTGTTCTTTTCAGGAAGTTGTCTTCTGTACCAATGAGTTCTAGGCTCTTCCCTAATTTTCCTTTTAGCAGGTTTAGTGTGTCTGGTTTTATGTAGAGTTCTTTGATCCACATTGACTTTGGTTTTGTGCAAGGTGATAAATATGGAGATATTTGCATTTTTCTAGAAGTAGAGATCAGTTAGACCAGCACCATTTGTTAAAGATGCTATCTTTTTTTCCATTATATTGTTTTGACATCTTTGTCAAAATCAGGTGTCCATAAGTGTGTGGTTTATTTTTGGGTCATCTTTTTTATTCCATTGGTCCACCATGTCAGTACCATGCAGTTTTTATTACTGTTGTTCTATAGTACAGCTTGAGATCAGGGATGGAGATACCTCCACCAGATCTATTTTTGAAGAGGATTATGTTAGCGATTCTGTGTTTCTTGTCATTCCTTATGAAATTGAGAATTTTTCTTCCTTTTTAATTGCTGAGTAGTATTCCATTGTGTAAAAATACCACAATTTCTGGTATTCCATTCCTCCGTTGATGGACATCTGGGTTGTTTCCAGGTTCTGGCTATTACAAATAAAGCTGCTATAAACATGGTTGAACAAGTATCCCTTTTGTGTACTTGAGCATGCTTTGGGTATATACCTAGCAGTGGTATAGCTGGGTCTTGAGGAAGCACTATTCCTAATTGTCTTAGAAAGCGCCAGATAGCTTTCCTGAGTAGTTATACCAGTTTACATTCCCACCAGAAGTGGAGGAGGTTTTCCCTTTCTCCACAACCTCTCCAGCATGTGTTGTCGCTTGAGTTTTTCATCTTGGCCATTTTGAGAATTTTTCTTTCAATGTCTGTAAAGAATTGTGTTGTTAATTTGTTGGTAAATGCATTGAATCTGTAGAATGCTTTTGGTGAGAAGGACATTTTTACTATGTTAATCCTGCCAAGCCATGAGCATGGGAGATCTTTCCATCTTCAGATATCTTCTTCTACTTCTTTCTTCAGAGACTGAATATTTTTTTCATACAAATCTTAGACTTGCATGATTACTTTGTGGCCATTGTGAAGGGTGTTGTTTCCCTAATTTCTTTCTCAGCCTTTTTGTCTTTGGTATACAGGAGGGCTTCAGATATTTTTGAGTTGATTTTATATACAGGCAATTGGCTAAAGGTGTCTATCAGTTGTAGGAGTTCCCTGGTAGAATTTTTGGGATCACTCATATATACTATCATATATTCTGCAACTAATGATACTCTGAATTCTACCTTTAACAATTTGAATCCCCTTGATCTCTTTTAATTGTTCTATTGCTGTAGCAAGTTCTTCAATTTCTATGTTAAAGAGGTATGGAGAGAGTGGGAAGTCTTGCCTTATCCCTGATTTCAGTGGGATTGATTTAAATTTCTCTCCATTTAGTTTGATGTTGGCTATAGGCTTGCTATATATTGACTTTACTAAGTTTATATAAGTGCCTTGCATCCCTGATCATTCCAGGACTTTAAACATGAATGAATGTTGGATTTTATCAAATGCCTTTTCAGCATCTAAGGAGATTATCATGTGGTCTTTTTCTTTCAGCTTTTTTATATGGTGAATTAAATTGATGGATTTCCATACACCGACCAACTCCTGCATGCGTGGGATGAAGCCTATTTGGTCATAGTGGATGATATCTTTGATGTGTTCTTGTATTCGGTTTGCAATTGTTTTGTTGAGTATTTTTGCATCAATGTTCATAAGGGAGATTGGCCTGAAATTCTCTTTCTTTGGTGGGTCTTTGTGAGGTTTAGGTTTAAAGTTGACTGTGGCTTCATAGAATGAGTTTCATCATGTTCCTTCTGTTTCTAGTTTGTGGAATAGTTTGAAGAGAATTGGAGTTAGCTCTTCTTTGAAGGTCTGGTAACATTCTGGGCTTAAACCATCTGGTCCTGTGCTTTTTTTGTATGGGAGACTTTGGATGACTGCTTCTATTTCCTTAGGGGATATAGGACTATTTAATTGATTTACCTGGTCTTGATTCAGCTTTGGTAAGTGGAATCGATCAAGAAAATTGTCCATTTCATTTATATTCTCACATTTTGTGCCATATAAGCATTTCAGGTAATACCTAATGATTGTTTGGATTTCCTCAGTGTCTGTAGTTATGTCACCCTTTTACATTTCTGATTTTGTTGATTTTGATAGTGTCTCTCTGCCTTTTAGTTATCTTGGCTAATGGTTTGTCTATCTTGTTGATTTTCTCAAAGAATCAGCTCTTGGTTTCATTGATTCTTTGAATTGTTTTATTTGTTTCTAATTGATTGATTTCAGACCTGTGCTTGATTATTTACACTTGTCTACACCTCTTGGGTGTGTCTTCTTCTTCTTTTATTTTTCCTAGGGCTTTCAAGTGAGCCATTAAATTACTTGTGTGAGATGTTTGATTTTCTTCTTGAAGGCACTTAGTGCTATGAACTTTCCTCTTAGCACTACTTTCATTGTGTCCCATAAGTTTGGGTATGTTTTGCCTTCATTTTCATTGAATTCCATGAATTCTTTAATATCTTTCTTTATTTATTCCCTGACCAACCTGTAATTGAGTAGTGAGTTATTCAGTTTCCTTGTGTGTAGGCCCTTTCTTTTTCTCTTGTTGTTGAGGTCCAGCTTTTTTTGCATGGTATTCAAATAAGATACAAGGTTGTATTTCAGCCTTCTTGTATCTCCTGAGGCTTGCACTGTGACTAACTACATGGTATATTTCGAAGAAGGTTCCATGAGTTGCTGAGAAAACGTAAATTCTCTTGTGTTTTTGTGCAAGGTTCTGTAGATGTCTGTTAGGTACCTTTGATTCATGACCTCTGTCAGAGTCATTGTTTCTCTGCTTACTTTCTGTTTTGGAGAACAGTCCTTTGTTGAAAGTGGGGTGTTGAAGATTCCCACTAATAATGTGAGGGGATTTATGTGTGGTTTCAGTTTTATTAATGTTTCTTCCACAAATGTGGGTGCTCTTGTATTTGGGGCATAGATCTTCAGAATTGTGATGTCTTCTTGGTTGAATTTTTCTTTGATGAGTATGAAATGAACTTCCCCAACTTTTTTGATTTATTTTGGTTGATGCTGTATTTAACCCCGTGTGTTCAGATAATTTTTTTATAATTTTAATTTTTATATTAATTACAGGTTATTTTCTTTGTATCCCAGGCTTAGCCCCATCCTTCATTCCCTCGCAATCTCACTGTGTCTCCCTCATCTCCTTTCTGCCCCTTTCCAAGTCCAATGATAGGGCACGAACTCCTCCCCTTCCATCTGACCCTAGTTTAAGAGGTTTCTCTAGGACTGGCTTCAGTGTCCTCCTCTGTGGCCTAACAAGGCTGTTCCTCCCTCTGTGGTTGAGAGGAAGCCAAAGAGCCAGCCATTGCATTCATGTCAGATATAGTCCCTGTTTCCCTTACTAGCAGACCAACTTGTATATTGAGCTACCATGGGCTACATCCGAGCAGGGGTTTTGAAAGCATGTTTTATTAGATATTAGAATGGCTAATCCTGCTTGCTTCTTGGGTCCATTTGCTTGGAAAACCATCTTCCACCCCTTTACTCTCAGGTAATGTCTATCTTTGTGACTTAGGTGTGTTTCTTTTATGCAACAGATTGTTGGGTCTTGTTTATGCATCCATTCTGTTAGTCTGTGTCTTTTTATTGGAGAGTTGAGTTCATTGATATTGATGGGAGATTGATGACCAGTGGCTGTTAGATCCATTGATGTTGATGTTGATTGTGGTAGCGTGTTTGTGTGTTGGATACTCTTTGCTTTGCTGTAGTGAGGTATTTATTTCCTGTGTTTTGCTGAATATAGTTAGCTTTCCTGGGTTGTATTTTTCCTTCTAGTGTCTCTGTAATGCTGGATTTGTGTGTAGGCATTGTTGGAATTTGTTTTTGTTTTTGAATATCTTCTTTTCTTCATCTATGATGACTGAGAGTTTTCCTGGGTGTAGTAGCTTGGGCTGACATCTGTGTTCTCTTAGGGTCTGCATGATATCTTTCCAGGTTCTTGTGACTTTCATAGTCTCTGTTGAGAAGTCAGGTGTGATTCTCATGGGTTTGCAATTGTATGTTACTTGCCATATTCCTTTACAGCTTTTAGTATTTTTTCTTTGTTCTTTATACTTACTGCTTTGATTATTATGTGATGGAGGATTTTATTTTTTGGTCTAATTTATTAGGTGTTCTGCAGGCTTCTTCTATGCTTATAGGTCTCTCCTTTAAGTTGGGTTAATTTTATTCTATGATTTTTTAAAATATTTTCTGGGCTTTGGAGACATGAATCTTCTTTTCGAACTATTCCTATTAATCATAGTTTTTTTTTTTCTTTTCATGTTGTCTCAGACAGTCTGTGCCAGGAATTTCTGATATTTAACATTTTCTTTGATACATTTATTAATTTCTTCCATTGTATCTTCCACACCTGAAATTTTTTCTTCCATCTCTTTGGTCTGTTGGTTATTCTTACCTTTGTAGTTCCTGTTTTCTTCCCTAAGTTCTTCCTCTCCAGGATTTCCTCTGTTTGTGTTTTCTCAGGGATCCCAGGATTCTTTAGGTCTGTAATTGGAGCTCTGTGCCCCAGTACCTAATCACTGGTGGGTGACTACAGCTCTTGTGAGTGTAGCAGGAGGCTAGAGCCCTCAGCCTGCAGGGACCTAGAAACTTTTCTGTAGCTGTGTGTCCTGTGTTCTGACCAGAGGTTTTTCCCACACCATGGGTTTTTCTCCCAACATGGTGACCTAGTCTGTGGTGTTTGTGGGTCCACATTTCTGTCTGGAGTGGCATGTAGAGCGTGCAGGTGCAAGAGAGTGGTGGCTCCACCCTGGTGACTTGGCACTTGCAGGAACCTGGAGACTTCTCCCAAGAACTTTTCTGTATGTGTGTTTTTAGGAGGAAGGATTAGGCTGAGCGCTTTCATCTCAGACCTGCTGTTTCCCTTACTGTGGGGTTTCTTTTGATAGGAAAATGCAATCTCTTGTGCCCTGGGACTCACAGTTCTGTCTGGGATGGTGAGTTGGGTGTGCAGCATACCTCTGGGCTTGTGTTTGTGTGCCCACCATTCCCCAGGACCTTTTCCAGATATTGCCAGGGTGACCTGAGTTCAGTCTCATTTGTTTCCTTTACTGTGGAGTTTTCTCGCAACTGGAAATCTCAGTCTCTGGTGTTTGAGTGCCCACAGTTCAGCTTGATAAGGTGACCAGGACACGCAAGGTTGTGGCTCTGGGCTGGTGACTGACTGCCTGCTGGGACTCAGGAACTCCTTTGGGTTTTAGCTGGTTCACATGTGAATGGACCCAATTGATTCCCACACTTGAGAAACAAAATTGCTGTTGTTTTATGGCCCAGAGTTCAGTCTCTTGTTTTCTGTGCAGACATTGCTGTCCTGCTCCTCAGACATAGTGTCCTCCTGGCACTGTCATTTTGCATCTCTCCAATAAAATAAAAATAAAATAAAAAGAAGAAGAAAAAAAGGGGGGTAGGGAAAGCTGAGGAGTTAGCCAGATGAGCTAATGGAAATCGGAGGTGGAGGGGGACATATGTGGGATTTGATAGAAACCTTGGATAGGGGAGGCCTCACCAACTCAACATGTGTTACCTTAGCTGAGACTCCTAGCAGCAGATGATATAGAGCCTAATCTGCCAACTTCCTGTAGCCAGCCAAGACTTCCTGCAGAGGAATAATAGCACCAACTCACCAACAAATACTTTGACCCAAAATTTGTCCTGGAGACAAGATGTGCAAAGAAGGACGAAATGTTGAGGCAATGACCAAAGAAAGCCTGGTCCTACTAGAGAACCAATCCCTGGCACTATTAATGTTACTCTGCTATGCTTGTAAACAGAAGCCTAGCATAACTACTCTGAGTGACTTCAATGAGCACCTGATAGAAACAGATGCAGACACTCACAACTAAACATTAGACAGAGCACAGAGAGTCTTATGAAAGAGTTGCAGGGGTGAATGCGAGAACCCGAGGTGTAAGGACTCCACAAGAAGATCTACACTGTCAACTAACCTGGGACCATTGGGGTTCATGTAGACTGAACCAACAACCCAAGAACATTCATGGACTGGTCCTAGGCTACCCATGCAGCAAATGTGCAGTTTGGTATTCATGTGGATCCCCCAGTATCTGGGATAGGGTTTTTCTCTCATTCTGATGACTTCCTTTGGATATTGTTCCCCTAACTGGGCTGCTTTGTTTGGTCTCAGTGGGAGAGGATGTGCCTAGTTCTGCAGGAGCAATTTAATGTGCCAGGGTGGTTTGGTACCCATAAAAATCTCCCCCTTCTCTGAGGAGAAGAAGAGGGCAGAATGGGAAAATCAATTAATTAATTAATTACTCCCAACATGGGGGTTGTGAGTGAGCCAGCTCTGAGGGTGTGAGTGTAGGAGAGAGTTCTGCCTGTGCAGTGGTGTTGGGGAGGGAGAAATGATCTCCCTGCCTTTTTGACCTCCACGTAAGTGGCTGGTAGGGGAGTGGGCCCCAATGAGGTCAGGGCCTTGGTTGTCAGGGTTGCTGGTAAACTGGCCCTGAGGGCATGGGAGCAGGAGAGCCTCTGGCATGATCAGCTTAGAAACCTCTCATTGGGTAAAGATACCTACCCCTATTCTTTATTCATTCATCTGTTGAAAAATATTTAATCTATTTCTAAATTTTGCTGTTATGAATAGATCAATCAGTGATGAATATTGTTGACTAGTACCTCTGTGGTACGATTAAGCATTCTTTGTTTATTTGCCAAACAGTATTATAGCTTCATCTTAAGGTAGAGTGGCTACACAAGTTTGCACTCCTCCAAGCAGTGGAGGAGGTTTTCCTTTGTTCCATAACCTCACCAAAAGAGGTGTCATTTCTTTTATTGATATAGGCCATTCTGACTAGTATGAAATCTCAAAGTAACTTTAATTTACATTTCTCCAATGTCTAAAGATGTTGAACATTAAGTGATTCTGAGCCATTGGATTTCTTCTTTTGAAAATTCTCTGTTCAAATCTCTACCTCATTAAAAATTGCTGTGTTTTCTTGATATGCATATTTTTCAATTCTTTCTATATTTTGAATATTTCCCTATATTATCTGGGTAGATGGTAAAGATCTTTCCCCATTCTGTTCCCTCCTGCTTTGTGTGAATGATGGTGTCTTTTCCTATACAGAAACTTCTTAGTTTTTAAGGTAACATTATTCTAATTGTTGGTCATAGTGACTCTGTGAATACTGTTTTGTTCAGAATGTCTTTCCTGTGCCAATGAGTTGAAGGTGAGTACCATTTTCTCTTCCTTCAGATTCAGTATATCTTGCCTTTTGTTGAAGTATTTAATTCATTTGGAGTTGAATTTTGTACAGGGTGATGAGTATGGATCTATTTGCATTCGTCTACATTCAGTCACACAGTTTGATCAGCATCATTTGATAAAGTTGCCGTGAACTATTTTAAATAAAAAGTGTGTCCATTTTGGTATCTGGGTCTTCAATTCTGATCTATTTATCAATGTAGTTGTTTAGTGCCAATGTCATGCTGTTTTTTATTACTATAGCTTGGTAGTACATTTTGAGATTGGGATGGTAATAATTCTAGCACTTCTTTGATCATTCAGATATGTTTTAGTTACTCTGCTTTTATTTATTTTAGTTTTTGTTTCCATATGAAGCTGAAATTTGACTTTTGGAGTCCTGTGAAGAACTGCTCTGGATGGTTAATGGGTATTATATGGAAATGTAGATTTCTTTTGGTAGAATGGACACTTCAACAATATTAATGCTACCAATTAATGATGATGGAGATTTTTCCACCTTCTGATATCTTCTTCAATTTCATTCTTTAATCATGAAAATATTTCACATGTTTCATCATAGTTACAGCAAGTTAGTTTATATTTTTGAGGATATTGTCAAAAGTGCTTGTTTCTGTGATTTCTTTCTCCCATTGTTATTTGTACACAGAAAGCATTCTGACTATTTTGAGTTAATTTTGAATCCTGAATATTATGAAAATATTTATCACCCGTAGGTGTTTTCTGGAAGAATTTTGAGGCAACAGTTATGTTATCATGTTATTACACATAAATATACTTCTTCCTTTCCAATTTATATCCACTTGATCTCTTTCAGATGTGTTATTACTCTAGTTAAGAATTCAAGTACTATAGTGAATAAAAGTGAAGAAAGTGGGCAGTCTTGCCTTGATCCTGATTTTAATGGAAGTACTTTGCCTTTCTCTCCATTTAAGATGATTCTGGTTATAGGATTGTTGTAAATTGCCTTTATTATACCAAGGCCCCAATGTATCCATAATTTCCCAAAGACTTTTATCATGAAGGGGTGTTTAAAATTGTCAAAGGCTACTTTTTTATCTAATTAGTTAATCATGTGGTTTTTGTTTTCAGTCTGTTTATAAGGCACAGTACATTTATTGATTTACATATGTTGAATTATTCCTGCATCTCTGAAATAAGGCCTACCTGGTGGACTATTGTGGATGAATATTTGATATTTTCTTTAATTCTCTATGCAAAAATTTTATTGGGAGAGTTATACCTATGTTCATGAAGAAAACTGGTACGTAATCTTTTCTCTTTGTTGGGTCTTTATGTCATTTGTGTATCAGAGTAATTGCAGCCTCATGAAAAGAAACAGATAGCATTTCCTTCTGTTTCAATTTTGTGAAATAATTTGAAGAGTTTTGGGGCCAACAGTTCTTTGAAAATCTGGTAGAATTCTGTGGAAAAATCATCTGGCCCTAGGCTGCTCTTGGTTGGTAGAATTTTAATTACTGGTTCATTTTCTCTAAGGGTGGTAGGTTTGTTTTAATTGTCTGATCTTGATTTAGCTATTGTAATGGGCATATAGTGTGAAAATTATTCATTTCTAATTTGTTTGAGTACAGGTTGTTGTTATTTTAATGTATGTTCTTACAATTTTCTCAGTATCTGTCATATGTCCGTCTTTTAGCTTCTAATATTGTGAATGTATTTCTTCTCTCTGCATCTTTTAGTGAATTAGGCTTAAGTTTTGTCAATCTTATTAATTTTCTCTGAGAACCAACATTTGTTTCATGGATTCTTCCTACTGTCTTTTTTTTCCCTCTCTGTCTTTCTTTAAATTTGTGTTTTATTGATTTCAAACCTGAATTTGGTTATTTCTTTCCTTCAAATCCATTTGGGTGTTATTTCTTCCTTTTGTAGAGATTTCAGATGTGCAATTAAGTTATTAGTATATCTCTCCAATTTATAAAAGCACTTAGTGCTAAAAAATTGTGCCATTTACAACCACCTGCAATGTGTCCTGTAAATTTGGGAACATTGTGTTTTCATCTCATTGAAGTTCAGAACATTTTTAGTTTCCTAAGTTTTTCGTGACCCATTTTTCATTTCATAGTGAGTTTATAAACTTTCTGATGTTGTTCATATTCACCTATAATCTATATTGGTCAGATATATGCACAGTGTTAATTCAAACTTTTTTATTTGTTTAGACTTCCTTTGTGTCCTAGAATGTCACCAGTTTTTGGATAGTTCTATGAGGTGCAAAGGAGTATGTATACTCTTTTCTGTTTATGTGAAATATTCTGTAAGCATATTTAAGTCCATCTGAATTAAGAATTCGGTTATCTCCAGCATTTCTCTGCATGATTATTGGCAGATAACTTCTCTACTAGCGTGATTTAAGTCACCTACTATCACTGTGTAAGTATCAATGTGTGTATTAAGGTGTAATGGTGTTTCTTTTATGAGAATGACTGTCCTTGTGTCTCATGTGTATATATTAAGAATTGAAGTATACTCTTCATAGATTTTTACTTTAATGATCATATACTCCCCTTCCTTGTATTTTCTGATTACTTTTGGTTAGAAGTCAATTTTCTCAGCTAAAAAAATGGCTACCCAAACTTGTTTATTAGATTCATTTTCTTGGAATACCTTTTTATTTTTATTTATTACAATTTATTCATTTTTTAACCCATCTGTGGTCCCCTCCCTCGTCTCCTCCCAATTCCACCCTCTTCCTCATCTCACCCTAGTTTTCACCCCAGTCCACTGATAGGGGAGGTTCTCCTCTCCTTCTATCTGTGCCTAGCCAATCAGGGCTCACAGGACAAGATCCATTGTCTTCCTCTGTGATCTGGGAAGGCTGCACCTTTCATGTGGAGGTGATCAGAAAGCCTGTCATTGAATTCATGACAGAGACAGCTCCTGTTCTCCTTACTAGTGACCCCACTTGGAGACTGAGTCTATGGCTACATCTGAGCTGGGGTTTTAGATCCTCTCCATGCATGGTGGTCCTTGGTGGGAATATCAGTCTTTACAGGGTCCCCAGGGCCCAGGTGTTTTTCTTTTTCCCTGTTAGTCTCCTTTTTTCATCATTTTAAAGTTTCTGTTGTTTCTGTTGTTGTTTTGTTTCTTTTATGCAGCAGAATGGTGGATTCTGTTTTAAGATACATTCTGTAAATCTTTATCTTTTATTGGTAAATTCAGAGTTTTGCTGATGAAAGTTATCAATGTACAGCGTTTATTCCTGTCATTTTGTTGTTATTATGTGTTTTTGATTAATTTTGATTAGTTAGTCTGATACTATTTATTCCGTCTGTTTTTGTTAGTGTGGCTAGGCCTTCAAGTTGACATTTTCTTTCTAGTGCCTTCCGTCAGGAAGATAGATACTGCTTAAAAAATTTCCCCCATGAAATAACTCTCTTTCTTTATGTATTGTGGTAAAAAATTTTGTTGGATATAGTAGTCTTGGCTCTGAGCTCTGGTGTCTTGTAGTTTGTAAAACATGTCTCCAGGCCCTTGTGACTTTTAGACTCTCCACAAAATAGTCAGGAATGGATCCAATAATTCTGCTTTTATATGTTACTTGGTCTTTCCTCCTTGCAGCTTTTAATGTTCTTTCTTTATTCTGTATGTTTAGTGTTTTCACTATGATGTGGTAAGAAGAATTTATTTTTTTGTTCTAGTCTACTTGGTGTTCTGTATGCTTCTTTTACCTTGATAAGTCCATCTTTCTTTAGGATAGGAAAATTTTCTTCTATGATTTTGTTGAAAATAATTTCTGTGCCCTTGACCTGAGTTTCTTCTTCCTTTATTCCTAGTGTTTGTAGATTTACCTTATAATAATCTAGATTTCCTGGATGTCTTGTGCCTAAGGATTTTCAGAATTAATATTTTCTTTGAATGAGTTATCTATTTCCTTTATCTTGTGTTCAGCGACTGAGAATCTCTTTTCCTTTTATTGTGTTCTATTAGTGATGATTTCCTCTAACTTTCTTGTTTGAGTTC
Source organism: Rhombomys opimus (assembly GCA_010120015.1). Classification (NCBI taxonomy): domain Eukaryota; kingdom Metazoa; phylum Chordata; class Mammalia; order Rodentia; family Muridae; genus Rhombomys; species Rhombomys opimus. Next base: position 139,380 of record REGO01000644.1, read on the forward strand.
CTAAAATATTTATTTAAAGTAAACACACACACACACAAATTTGGGGTTTCTTGATTTTTTCTGTTTTCACTTGCAAGTCTTCAACTTTATTTTCATTTCATTCCACTCTTTGTGCTTCATAAATTTCTCCAAAAGATTTAATTATTTTCTTTTTTAAGAACAATACCTTGTCTTGTCTTTGTTGTGTGAGTGTTCTATCCTTTGGTTTCTGTTGTCTTTCATGTTTATTAAGAGAAATTGGTGGCTGTGGGTTGCCGAGTATGGAGTGCTTCTGAGATGCTGCCAGGTGTGGCCACTGGAGATTATGGTTAGAATGTCTTCCTTGGTATTTAGAGTTGATATTTAATGATGGAGCTAGAAAGGCCGGGAAAACTTAGGGGGTCTTGAGAAGAGAGGAAAGAAGGGTGTTTCAGCAGGATCAGGTTAGTTCACATGGAATGGGAGCAGAAAAGGAGATAAGAGCCTACAGCTTAGCCTGTAGTCTGCTACAAAGTTGGAGATGATACTGTGGGATTGAATTTGAAGGATAGAAGAATAAAAATGATAAGATCACCTACCTGCTTTCCAGTCTTATCTGCTTCTCTGAACAGAGTTTCTTGCAGGATCCCAGAGAGTCTCTGTGAAATTTTGTGACTGAGAAAAGAGAATGGCTGGGGGCTGAGGGAGCCTATCTTCTGCAAATGAAATCAGAGAGAAAAGAGAGACTGCAGCAGGTGGTCTGGTATGGCAAGGGGTCTGGTACAGACATGTTGATGAGACTAGGGCATGGGATTGGAGGAGAGAAAGGAGATTTAATATCTAAAGATTGCTCATATGCTTCCTTGCTTCCTTGGATGGCTTGGGAGGTAGATTCACATGGAGGGCTTCTGGAAATTGGGAGCTTGTTCTGTGGCTAGTTGAATCTCAGGGAATGCCTGTGAGAGAATGGTCTGGTTACATCAGTTAATGAAGAAATGCTCTTAGACATATTTAAAACTTGATAGTAAAAACAATATCCAAATCATGATAATAAACTCAATTCACATGTAGCAATAAACTTTGGTGAATGAGAAATAAACTTCAGTGAATGAATTATTTTTTGTAATGCCCAGTAGCAAGCTTGTAAGCATGTTTAGGGAGATCAGTGTTATGATGCTGGTCTTCATGGCCTGACTAGGAAAGATACTTTCAGAGTACTTGAGAATTTATGACTAAAGAACATATTAGTAAAACCAGAGATAAGGTTTCCAGTTTGGTTGATGAGACCAGTACAAACACCTGAAGTTTATGTCACAAAAAAACACCTACCCCATGTCTTGTTTCCAGCTACTACAGTGGACCCTTAAGGAAATAAAGAAATTCTTTGTCTATTGGAGATATTGCTGAACTTCCAGCAGATTATATTGGAACAGTCCATGCAATTGACCACCAGGCAGATGAAGTACACACCACCAGAATAAGAGAATTACAGGTAAGTCATTCCACAAAAGGAAGACAGGTTAGCTCTCCAAATGGCCAACCTTATATGTCTAGAAGTTGTGTATATGTCCATTTGCATATATTGTAATCATATGCAGAAATAACCAATAGGTTGAAAGCAACCATAAAGAAAATAAATATCTACCATAAATCTGGATATAAGTTAATAGTATCTGTTTGTAGTTTGGAGCATTACTCTGAAGCAATTGGAGACAGTAAGGTATTTTTTTCTTCTGTAAACCTAAAAAAAAACATCTCATGGAGATATCAGAAGATGGAAAGATGTCCCATGCTCATGGATCAGTTGGATCGACATAGTAAAATTGGTCATCTTACAAAAAAAGTAATCTACAGACTCAATGCAATCCCCATGAAAACACCAACACAATTCTTTACAGACCTTGAAATAACAATTCTAAAGTTCATATGGAAAAACAAACAAAAACCAAGAATAGCTAAAAACAATCCTATACAATAAAAGAACTTCTGTAGGTATCCCCATCTCTGACTTCAAGCTATACTACAGAGCAATAGTAATAAAAGCTGGCATAGAGATAGACTGTTGATGAATGGAATCAAACCAAATACCCAGAAATAAATTTTCATATTTATGGTCACTTGATTTTTAACAAAGGAGCCAAAAACATATAATGGAAAAAAGATAGCATCTTCACTAAATTGTGCTGGTCTAATTGGAAGTCTACATGTAGAAAAATTCAAATAGGTCCATATTTATCTCCCTGCACAAAACTCAAATCCAAGTGGATCAAAGACCTCAAAATAAACCAGACACACTAAACCTCTTAGGAGAGAAAGTATAGAAAAGCCTTGGTCTCATTGTCACAGGAGACAGCTTCCTGAATAGAACACCAACAATTCAGGCTCTAAGATCAACAATTAATAAATGGGACATCAAGATGCCTAGGGTATGCTTAAATACTAAGGGTAAGAGAATTTATATGCTAATGCTAAGAGAGTTTATATAAATGCTAAAAGTAAGAGGGAGTTTAAATAAAGTTTGGATATAAAGGCACAAATGCCCATCGTGTATAAATAAGGGGCAAGCCAAAAAAATAGCCACAAACAATGTAAAACCCAAGTACAAGATGCCTAGGGTATCCTTAAATGCTAAAGGTAAGAGGGAGTTTAAATAAAGTTTGTCTATAAAGGCATAACTACGCATTCTATATAAACAAGGGGATAGGACAAATAGCTACAACATATATAAAAATGTAGGGCTAAACTTCAAAACAGGTACAAGATACCTACAGTATGCTTATATTCTAAATTAGAAAGGAGTTTATATAAAGTTTACTTAAAACATGTGTTTTCTATTGCTCAAGGCAACCAGCTTATCTCTCTAATGGGAGGCTTCTCTAGGGAAATAGGTAAGCACACTAGAGCCTGAAAAGATATTTTAATTTATCCAACCTAGTTTTGATGATAATGATTGTATGTTCAATAATAATGGTAACTTATCTTGCTAATCCCTTTTCATGGGAACAACTCTGAAACTGACTGAGACATAAAAATATCTCTCTAGCCAAAGCTTCAACATTACATGACCAAGAAATCCTTGGCTGAAATATGCTCAAAATGTATTATGCTAACCTTTTAATTTGCATAGATAAAATTGGCTTACAGTTTAGCTTCATCCTGCACATCTCATACACTTATAATTTTAAAACATATAATTATATGTTTTATATATAATTTTATTTTATATATAATTTTATATATAATTTTATTATATAAAATTATATAATTTTAAAACATATAATTATATTTTATAAAAATATTTTATAATTATAAAAACATACAGAACTCTGTAATGTTTGTGAGAAATTATATGTTTGCAGAACAAAAGAACTGGACACCAAAGATGCTGGATCAAACCTAACAGAATCATTCTTCAGCATGCTGAGACATTGACACATCTGTTCCAGCATCTTGCATGTTGTAGCATTCTGCTTGTTCCTGCCTCAACTGCTTCAATTGCCATTTCTCATCAAAGCCTGTTCCCAAAAGAACTTCGAAAAAAGCTATTAATTTTAACTGGTACAGCATTTTAGACTGTTCCAAAGAGGACTTTTATTAAGCCTGAAATTTCTCAATACTCAAACACTGAACCACAAATGTTATTGCTTGCTTAATTAACCATTTTTATTTGGGCCCCCTACAGGATTTCTACATGTCCAAAATGTTCAAGAGAACAACATCCAATTTTCCGTAAAGGGGGGTTGGGTATGTTTTTGGTTGTTTGCTATGGCTACGAAATTTTACTGTCAAAAAAAATAAATAAATAAAAATAAAAATAAATGGGACCTCATGAAACTGAAAAGCTTCTGTAAGGCAAAGAACACTGTCCATAGAATAAAACAACAATCTACAGATTAGGAAAATCTCTTCACCATTCCTACAGGCAACAAAGAGCTAAATATGCAAAATATATAGTGAATTCAATAAATCAAACACAATTAAAACATAACCCAAATAAAAAAGGGGGCACAGAACTAAACAGAGAGGGATCATGAATGGCTAAGAAGCTACAAAAAGACGCACATGGTATATACTCACCTAGAAGTGGATATTAGTCATATAATATAGGATAAACATACTAAAATCTGTACAAATAAAGAAGCTAAGCGAGAAGGAGGATGCTAGGGAGGTTACTCAATCCTCACTCAGAAAGCAAATGGGATAGATATCTAAAGCAGAAGAAAACAGGCAAGAGGACAGGAAACTACCACAGAGGGCCTCTGAAAGACTCTACTTATCAGGGTACCCAAACAGATGCTGAGACTCATGGCCAAACTTTGGGTAGAGTGCAGGGAATCTTATGGAAGAAGGGGAAGATAGAAAGACCTATAGGGAGCTCTACAAGGAGACCAACAGAGCCAAAATATCTGGGCCCCGGGGGAGTTGCAGAGGCCAATGCTCCAACTAAGGACCATGCATGGAGAAGTTGTAATACTCCTGCTCAGATATAGCCCATAGGCAGCTCAGTTTCCAAGTGGTTTTCCTAATAAGGGGAGCAGGGGATGCTATCCCTGAAAGGATATCAGTGGCAGACTCTTTGATCACCTCTACCTGGGGGGTGCAGCCTTGCTAGGCAACAGAGGAAGACAGTGCAGCCAGTCCTCATTAGACCTGATAGACTAGGGTCAGATGAAATGGGGGAAGGACCTCCCCTATCTGTGGACTGGGGGGGAGGGGCATGGGAGAATGAGAGATAGTTGGGGCAGGATTTGTAAGGGACAAGAGAAAGGCTACAGATGACATACAAATTGGATAAATTGTAATAAATTTTAAAAAAGACAAAGGATGTTAAAGAGAGGTGCAAAATCAGGATATTTTAAGAAGAGACATTTATAGGGATTTGAAACAACCAAATTTCTAAAGAGAGTTTAAATACCCCATCCTATATATGGGTTCATTAAGCTCAGAAAGGAAATAATACAATAAATTTAGGAAGTCCCTAAAATTTATCAGAGTCCTTCCCTCCTCAATCATATATTAACAACGAAGCATTCTAATACAAGGTGAGACTCTCAGACAAGCTGGTTTGCTTGGAAGTGATTCAGACTGCTGCACTGCCTAAAAGAGACAGATCAGCAAAGCTGTCCAGAGCAGACACCAGCAAAGCTAACTGGAAAAGAAACCAGCCAAACTGTCTAGAAAATCAGACAAACATTATTGTCTGGAAAGGACACTTTCCAAACTATTGAACTATCCACGGATTGTGCAGTGTGTTTCAGGTTTCCATCATTGATGCTCTAAAATCGATGGTGTGGTGGAATTTGGTAATACAGCGTTTTTAAGTCATTTCTGCTCCTGTATGTAACTGCAACAAAATAATTGGTTCAACAATTGGATTTCAGCAGTATCTATACTTTGGTGTATCATCATTTCTTTATCTGGTATGAGTAGATGTGTGTTCATTTCTTTCCAGTAGTGGTGCTAGACAACAAAAATTGGGGTAAATAAATGAGGAAATGGAGAAATTTTTAATTAAATATGAACAAAACTTAATATGATAATCAAGGTCCCATTATAATATAGCATCCTGAATTAAAGGACGTATGAATATACTTCTAGGAAAATAGACCCTGAGAAAACTAATAAAGTTATACACATTTGCCACTGTTCATAAGAGTTCTGGCTATTCCAGATAAATAAGATAGATAATTATTAGGTAGCTACTTCATGAATACATGAATTTCTCTCATACAACTTCTATCTGCCTCATGTTAGGATCTTGTGGAATGAACAATCAGTGTCTTTTTGATCTACTAAATATTTCTCAAATGTATAATATATAATTTATATTTATCCAACATATAATTTATATTTATCACCAAAGTATCTTTCAAGATTTCATTTTCCTGATCTTTTAGTCATTCTATGTTATATATTATAATGACTTGAAATTTGACATGTTGGCCAATTAAGGTTTAATGAATTTGATGTATTTGGTCACAATCATTAGATTGAAATACACAACAGAATATTTGAGATTATTTGGGCAAGTTACACACACAGACACACACACACAAGTCATCAAACAATGTTTAAATTGTATCTATGAACACATCCATGAAAATAGTTGCCCATGTATATAGGGGTACTGAATCATAATGCAAGCTATATTTCCTATTGGGGCATGGTAAAACAGTTTTAGTACAAATGTTTTACCAGGAAAAGAATCAAACTCTTTAGCAAAGGACAAAATCCAATGATTCAAGTATATGGCCCTAGCTTAGAATCAGTGGGTGGTCTTTTTAAAGCACATATCCTTTTTCCTGATGATGCCACATACATGGAAATTTCCTACTTGCAGAATTCCTTACTTAAGAAAGAACCCTGGGGCTAGACTTAGAACTTCGTTGCTAGTTAAAGTGATTATTCACTAGCTCCTCTTCAAAGATTTACAGAAGAATTTAGCTTTAAAAATTTGAGTCTGCAGTATTAGAACTCTCACTGAATTTCTGTTTTCAGTTCTTCACAATTACTTTAATTTAATCTTGTGTTCTTTTTCCAAATCAGAGTCTTGCTTGTTAAAGTGAAACAGAGAAAGTCATTCCCTATGATTCAGTCATTTAGGAAAGAGCTGAAATATAAGTATCTTCAATGTACCTTTGCTTTAACAGATTGTAGAAACACAGAGAAAACTGGAGTAACACCTAGCAAATTATAGATTACTAATAGGAAAAAGAATTCTCCCATTGTAAGCAGTCTACTCTTCAGCTGTAGGAAGACAATTTATTGAATGAAATAATTATGCAGCTATTCAATTTCTAAATTCAAAGACTTTCTTTTTATTTCTTAGAATTTCATATATGTATGAAATGGACTATGATAATTGCTTATTTTACCTCTTCATAATACCCTATTTCAAAATTTATGTGTAAGTTCAGTAAGTGCTGACCATATGTTACTGTATGTGGAGGTATCCACTGAGGAGTAGTAAATCTACCAGTGTCTAAATACTGAATAAAAAGTGATTCTCCTACATCCAATGCCCATCCCATTTGTCTTTCTAAGTGAGGATTGATCATCTTACCCCAGGACCTCTTTCTTATTTATCTTCTTTAGGTGTATAGATTTCATTATGTTTATCATATCTTATAGGTCTAAATAAGTGAGTATATACCATGTGTATCTTTCTCCTTCTGGGATACCTCACTCAGAATGATCTTTTCTAGATACCACCATTTGTCTTCAGATTTCATGCTTTCCTTGTTTTTAATTGCTGAGTAGTATTCCATTGTGTAAAAAATACCACAATTTCTGTATCCATTCCTCCGTTGATGGACATCTGAGTTGTTTCCAGGTGTCTATTACAAATGAAGTTGTTACAAACATGGTTGATCAGATGATAGAAGCTCCACAAGGAACAAATATATGTGGTCACAGGGGTCTTATATGAGACTGTTTCTCCAACCAAGGACCATGTATGGATATAACCTAGAACCTCTGCTGGGATGTAGTCCATGGTAGCTCAGTATCCAAGTGGGTACCCTAGTAAGGGGAACAGGGACTATTTCTCACATGAGCTCAATGGTGGGCTCTTTGACCTCCTCAACCCCCAAGGGAGGAGCAGCTTTGTTAGGCCACAGAGGAGGAATTTGCAGTCAGTCCTGAAGATACCTGGTAAGTTAGGGTCAATGAAAGGGAGGAGGTCCTCCCCATCAGTGGAGTTTGAAAGGTACATTGAGGAGAAGAGGGAGAATGGGTGGGATTGGGATGGAATGACAGAGTGGGATACAGCTGGGATACAAAAGACAAAAAGGCTGAGAAAGAAATTAGGGAAACAACACCCTTCACAATAGCCACTAATAACATAAAGTACCTTGGTGTGACTCTAACCAAGCAAGTGAAAGACCTGTTTGAGAAA
>REGO01000644.1:152706-177547 GCA_010120015.1 Rhombomys opimus
AAAAAAAAACGAATAAACAAACAAACAAAAAACATTAATAAAACTAAACCACACATATATCCCCCCACATTAATAGTGGGAGACTTCAAAACCCTACTCTCAACAAGGGACAGGTCAACAAAACAGAAATTAAACAAAGAAACAATGACTCTGACAGAAGTCATGAATCAAATGAACCTAACAGACATCTACAAAATTTTCACCCAAACACAAAGGAACTTACCTTCTTCTAAGCACCTCTTGGAACCTTCTTCAAAATAGACCATATAGTCGCTCACAAAGCAGTCCTCAACAGATATAAGATTATGGAAATTATTGCTTGTATCTTATCTGATTGCCATGGACTAAACCTGGACCTCAACAACAACAGAAATAGTAAAAAGCCTACACACACATGAAAACTGAAAAACTCACTACTCAATAACAGCTAGGTCAAGGGAGAAACAAAGAAAGAAAGCAAAGACTTCCTAGAATTCCATGAAAATTAAGGTACAAAATACCCAAACTTATGGGAAACAATGAAAGCACCTCTAAGAGGAAAATTCATAGCACTAAGTGCCTTCAAGAAGAAATGAAACATCTCATTCAAGCAACTTAAATTCTCACCTGAAAGCCCTAGAAGAAAAAAAAAGAAACATACATACTCAAGAAGAGTAGATGGCTGGAAATAATCAAACTCAGGGCTGAAATCAATAAATTAGAAACAAATAAAACAATTCAAAGAATCAATGAAACCAAGAGATGGTTCTTTGAGAAAATCAACAATATAGACAAGCCCTTAGCCAAACTAACTAAAGGGCAGAGAGACACCATACAAATCAACAAAATCAGAAATGAAAAGGGGGACAAAACAACAGACACTGAGGAAATCGAAACACTCATTAGATCTTCCTACAAAAGCTTATATGCCACAAAATTTGAAAATCCTAATGAAATGGACAATTTTCTTGATCGATTCCAGTTGACAACATATTTACATTCTTCTCAGCACCTCTTGGAACCTTCTCCAGAATAGACTATATAGTATATCACTAAGAAATCCTCAACAGACATAAAAAGATTGAAATAATTCCTTGTTTCCCAACTGAACACCATGGACTAACCTGGACCTCAACAAAAACTCCAAATAACAAAAAGCCTACATACATATGGAAACTGAACAAATTATTGAACAGCTGAATCAAGAACAGATAAATCAATTAAATAGTCCTATATGCCCTAAGGAAATTCAAGCTGTCATCAAAAGTCTCCCAACCAAAAAAAGGCTAGGGCCAGATGGGTTCAGTGCAGAATTCTAACAGAACTTCAAAGATGAACTAACAGCAATACTCTTCAAACTATTCCACAAAATATAAACAGAAGGAACTTTACCAAACTTATTATGTGAAGCCATATTCACCTTGATACATAAATCCCACAAAGACCCAAACAAGAAAGAGAATTTCAGGCCAATCTCTCTTATGAACATTGATTGGGAAATACTCAATAAAATACTTGCAAACTGAATCCAAGAACACATCAAAGACATCATACACTAGGACCAAGTACGCTTCATCCCACACACGCAGGGGTGATTCAGTGTATGGAAATCCATGAATGTTATCCACCATATAAGCAAATTGAAAGAAAAAGACCAGATGATAATCTCCTTATATGCTGAAAAAGCATTTGATAAAATCTAACATTCATTCATGTTTAAAGTCCTAGATAGATCAGGGATACAAGGCACTTACATAAACTTAGTAAAGTCAATATACAGCGAGCCTATAGCCAACATCAAACTCAATGGAGAGAAATTTAAATCAATCCCACTGAAATCAGGGATAAGGCAAGACTTCCCACTCTCTCCATACCTCTTTAACATAGAACTTGAAGAACTTGCTACAGCAATAGAACAATTAAAAGAGATCAAGGGGATTCAAATTGTTAAAGGTAGAATTCAGAGTATCATTAGTTGCAGAATATATATATATATATATATATATATGAGTGATCCCAAAAATTCTACCAGGGAACTCCTACAGCTGATGAACCCCTTCAGCCAATTGGATATATACAAAGTCAACTCAAAAGAAAAAATCAGTAATGTTCCTGTATGCAAAAGAAAAAAGGGCTGAAAAATATATTAGGGAAACAACACCTTCGCAATAGCCACAGAGGACATAAAATACCTTGGTGTAACTCTAACCAAACAAGTCAAAGACTTGTATGAAAAAAATGTTTCAGTCTCTGAAGAAAAAAATAGAAGAAAGAAAGAGAAAGAACTCCTATGCTCATGGCTTGGCAGGATTAACATAGTAAAAATGGCCATCTTACCAAAAGATATCTACAGATTCAATGCAATTCCCATCAAATTACCAACACAATTCTTTAGAGACCTTGAAAGAAAAATCCTCAACTTCATATAGAATTACAAGAAACCCATAATCAGTAAAACAATCCTCTACAACAAATGATTTTCTGGAGGTATCTCCATCCCTGATATTGTTCTGTACTATAGAGCAACAGTTATAGAAACTGCATGATACGGGCATAGACACAGAATGGTGGATCAATGAAATTGAATAGAAGACAGAGAAATAAACCACATACTTATGCACAACTGATTTTTGACAAAGATGCCAAAACCATCCAATGGAAAAAAAGACAGCATCTTCAATAAATAGTACTGGACTAACTGGATGTCTACATTTAGAAAGATACAAATAGATTCATACTTTTCATCCTGCACAAAACTAAAATCCAAGTGGATCAAAGACCTCAATATAAAAATGGACACACTAAGACTCTGAGAAGAAAAAACTGGGGAAGAGCCTTATCTTCTTTGGTACAGGAGTCAACTTCCTCAACAGAAGACCAACAGCACAGGCTCTAAGATCAATGATCAATAAATGGGACCTCATGAAACTGAAAAGCTTCTGAAAAGGAAAGGATAGTGTCATCAGAACAAAAGGATAGCCTACAGATTGGGAAAGGAGCGTCACAAACCCAATATCTGACAGAGGGCTAATATCCAGAATATATAAAGAACTTAAGAAGTTAAACAGCAACAAATCAAGGAATCCAATAAAAAAAATGGGGCACAGAGCTAAAGAGAGAATTCTCAAAAGAGGAATGTCGAATGGCAGAGAAATACCTAAAGAAATGCTCAGCATCCTTAGTCATCAAGGAAATGCAAATCCAAAAGACCCTGAGATTTCACCTTATATCCATCAGAATGACTAAGATCAATAACTCAAGTGACAATATATACTGGAGAGGATGTGGAGAAATACGAATGGTCCTCTGTGGCTGTTGGGAACGTAAAATTTTAGAAATACTTTGGAGATCATTCCAAAGTGCTTTCTCAGACAATTATGAATAGTACTTCCTCAAGATCCAGCTGTAGCACTCCTTGGCATATATACAGAAGATGCCCAAGTATACAACAAAGACATTTGTTCAACCATGTTTGTAGCAGCTTTATTTGTAATAGCCAGAAGCTGGAAACACCCCAGATCTCCCTCAGCAGATGAATGGATACAGAAATTATGGTACATTTACAAAATGGAATACTACTCAGCAATGAAAAGCAATAAAATCATGAAATTTGCAGACAAATATTGAGTTCTAGAAAATATCATCTTGAGTTAGGCATCCCAGAAGCAGAAAGACACACATGGTATATACTCACTTATAAGTGGATATTACACATTAATATAGGATAAACATACTAAAATATGTACACCTAAATTAGCTAAGCAAGAAGGAGAACCTTGGGTAAGTTGCTCAATCTTCATTCAGAAAGACAAATTAGCTGATCATAGCAAGAGGGTGAAAACAGGGAACAAGACAGAAGCCTATCACCAAGGGCCTCTGAAAGACTTCACCCAGCAGGGTATCAAAACCTATGCTGAGATTCAAAGCCAAACGGTGGGCAAAGTGCATGGAATTTTATGAAAGAAGGGGGAAATAATAAGACCTGGAAGATATAGGATCTCCACAGGAGAGCAACAGATCCATAAAATGTGGGCACAGGGGTCTTTTGCAAGCCTCCTACTCCAAACAAGGACCATGCATGGAGATAACTTAGAACCCCTGCACAGAAGTAGCCCATAGCAGCTCAGAGTCCAAGAGGGTTCCCCAATAATAGTAACAGGGACTGTCTTGACATGAACTCATGGGCTGGCTCTTTGATCACCTCCATCTGATTGGGAAGCAGCCATATCAGTCCACAGAGAAAGACAACGAAGTTAGTCCTGATGAGACCTGATGGAAGGGGAGGAGGACCTCCCCTGTCATTGGACTGAGGGAGGGTCATAGGAAAAGAAGGTGAAGGATGGGTGGGTTTGGGAGGGGGAAGGGAGAGGGGCTATAGCTGGGATACAAAGTGAATAAACTGTAATTAATAAAAAAAATAGAGAAAAAATATTAGTGAAACAAAAATATTTTAGTGAAAAAATATTTGTTCATCACAAAGAATGATGTATGACTAAGAGGACTTGATTAAAACATTTTGTCAAATACACTTATTTCAATTATCAATTCCTTTTCATGAAATTTATTAACACAATATATTTTCTCCTTTATCATATCAGCTAAAATAAAATTTTAAGTACTGAATAAATTCTGTATGCATAATTTTCAGAAGATGTTATTTGAAAATGTGAAAAGTTATAAAACTTACTACGTTAGAATAAATAAGGCACATCTTCCTTAGTCCTAGAATTTATAATCAATCATGTTTCCTCACTTCTATATGAAGTCCATCGGAAAGTTCCAAAAATAGAGAATGCAGGTGAGTTTTCACTGTAGTCAATATTTAATACATTTGGATATGCATTTTGAAAATACTGTGTGCTAAGCAAAATGTAGGTTCTTATTTATGAGCCTTACAAACTGTACCCTATCAGTAACTGGTCGTATTAAGATGAGTTAAATAGTGAAAGCATGTTATTATAGAGCACATAAATTATAAAACAGTTTAATACCCATTCTTGGGGGCATTTCACAACTTTGAAGTTATTCTCTATTATTCCCCTATTCCTAATGAGCCATAGCAGTTATTTGGTTCATTGTTATAAGGTTGTATAGAATTGTAGTTTTGTGTTACACTTCAACATTCTCTAGTATTTCACCCTGAATCACTAGAGTCATTTCTAAATTCCATAAGCAATAAAAGTGTACTGTGAAAAAAACTCCATCAAGTCCAACAAAAAAATCTCATTGTCTTATTGTTACATGTAGACTTCCCCTTTTTAGAAAATATTAGATGTTCCTTACATAAAATAATAAATTTATTTACAATATTCTCATATGTATAAATCATGATTTTTGATTTTTATTCTGTATTATTTTATTTTGTTTGGTTACTTTCTATTATTTCCTTTCTTCTTCCTAAACAATCTACATCTACCTTCTCTCTTTTAATATCATAAATGAATGCATTTAAGCATATATGTACATATTCATATAACATATACAAACAATTATTCATTTAAGATAGGAAGCATAAAATATTTATTTTTATTATGGTTAATTTTACTTACTATAATGATATTCATTTCAAAAGTTATTTAAATCTACTATGGCTAATAAGGCTGAGTCATTTCTCCAAATCTTTCAATTCTAACACTTTATAAATTATAATTATTAAAAACTATTAAGATTCTCTGTTGTTTCATGATAGTTCATTTTGTCTGTGTTTTGGAGTTTTTCTTTGTTTAATTTATATTTCTTTTTATACTAATTATATTTTATTCATTTTGTATCCTAGATGTACCCCTTTGCTCATTCCCTCCCAGTCTCACCTTCCCTCCCTCATCTCTACCCATGCCTCTCTTCAAGTCCACTGATAGAGGAGGTCCTCCTCCCCTTCCATCTGACCCTAACCTATCAGGTATCATGAGGACTGGCTGCATTGTCTTCTTCTGTGGCAGGGTAGATGATCAAAGAGCCAGCCACTGAGTTTATGTCAGAGACAGTCCCTGTTCTCCTTATAGGGTATCCACTTGGATACTGAGGAGTTTTTCTTAATTGTTTACTTACATTTTTCTTTGAGACAGATCATTTTATGTAGCTTTAAATTTGGCCCTAGTAAGATGTATCTCCTGGATGATGCCTATATGTATATGTTCTACTCTACTTAACTATGAAAGAAATTTTCTTATTAATATTCTGTTAATGATATTTATATTTACTCTAACTTTCAGAGTAGTTTGTTGCTGCTTTTGTTGTAAACACGGTAGACAAGAGCCATATTTGTTCTTCAAATGTATTGCTTATGTAACTAATTTTAAAGGTTGGTAAGAATACTGTTAATATTAACATCTACCTTCCATCTTTCAGTAAAATCCTTCCTATAACTTGAAATATTTTATTTACAATCTATTCTTGCTAAGACTTAATTATATTTTGTGTAATAAGCTATATATCATATGTTTGTATTTTGAATTATCTTGAGGTAAAAAAACCTGATGTTTGTCAGAACAAAAGAGTAAGCCAAAGACCATAAATCTTGAAACTTTCAACACTTAATTTTTAAAAATTATTTCTGAATTGTTTACAGTTTGAAATAGCCATTTTGATAATCATTGATGATGATTAAAAATGAACACAGAATGAGAAGAACATATATGGAAATGTTATGGCATTTCAAGAATAGCTACTACTACAGGCTAAATGGAGACCTGTTTCTCATTAATATTACATCCTTTGGTATCATTTATAATGAATATTTTGAAATCTGATTCATCATCGCATGTGTGTATACTTTTTTCTTTCTGTGACACGAGCTGGAAAGCAATGCCTCACATATGTTAGATTATTTCTCTACCATTGAGCTGTACCTCCAGTTGTAGAAACAAATTCATTCTAATCTCATAAAAATGTAATCACTTAGTGTTGGTTATATTTCAACTTAAACTAGAGTGTCATGTGAACCTACAGAGTTATGAAAGGTTGTGATTTTGCATTACAATGATCTCCCGATGCTTTGAATTCAAATTTCTTCTGCAAAATATGATTTAATTAGGTAAACACATTATGCTCCTTTAATAGCCAACATGTTAAGCTCATGAGAAAGCCTAGAATGACATTGTACCAGGACAAGCCTATGGAAGCCATTCAGATTTGTCATAGTAGGGAGAATGACACTGAAAAAAAAAAGATGAAGTGGGATGTCAATTGTCCTATTTTGGAGAGTAGAAGCTGCTGAAGAAAAATCAACAATGAAGTTCCATTTGTTAGGATGCCATGTCAAGCAAAACACCTCCAACGCCCGCCCCTACAATCACTATAAAATTTCTCTTTACAAATGATACACCTCTTCAGCTTTGATCTTGACTTAATTTGTATTTGGTTATTCTTACAAGTCTTCAACTTCTCTTTGCCTTTCACCATGCCTTTCTCTATATATTGCCAGTCACCTTTGATGTTCCCAATATGGTTAGCCAGCCGAAGAAGAAAGAATCGCCCCCCCTGCAGCTGTTGCAGCCAATTTTTTAACCTTGTGGAATATGAAAGCAGTGCACCATCCAGCAACACCTCTACTTTACAGCAGGATTCTTGCTTACTGTTTTCAGCTGATGACCCGGATTCCTACCCAAACTGCTGATAGTGTGGTTGCTTTTTAGTCAGTTCTGCAAGATCCAATGCATCCGATTTTCCTTTAAAGTTTCCTGGGTATGTGTGGCTCTCAGAGGCTGGAGGAACTGAGCAGAAATAGCATCCCAGGAGAGCTCAGTCACCTGCCTTGACCATGACTCAAAGCACAGTCCAGAAAAGTCTCCTCACTGCTCCTCTCGACACTACTGAGGCTCCCCATGGTAAGAAGCACCCTGTGGATGCTAAGCCAACCCTCACTATAATGATCATAAAAAATAAATATAACACTTTTGTATCTAAATCTACACTGCTCTTGCACTGATTGGAAAGTGTGCTAAGTTATTATTTTGCACTTTGTTTCACAAATGAGGATCATTTGTTCACTTAATTTTCTTGACAGTTAATAAATTCAAAATAAAATATATAGTTAATCAACTTTATAGCAGTATTATTATATTTTTATTCACAAAAAACCAACTGCACTAAATAGCTTCCATCCAATTTATGCCCAGAAATGAAATATATTTCATAAGGTTTTAAGGAAAATAATCAAAAGGGATCATTATTTTGTTTTTACAAAGGAAGTCTTAATTTTACATCTCTTGAGTATGAGCACATTTTCTTTGAACTTTGTAATAAATTGTGTCTGCCTATAAATGTATATCTACACAGATAATAAGAATCAGGTTATAAATATTTGAGCTTAGTACAGCTACAAATTATTCTGCATAACTACAACTTTTCTCTTTGTAACTTTTGTTATCAGTATTTTATTTTGTGTGTGTGTGCATTTTTATTTTCTTCAATATTTTTTAGTTCAAATATAGTAATTATTTTATTTTCCACTAAAACATTCTTCTGAGTTAGTGAACCAAATAGGAGCCCTGTGACATGATAGTTCAGTATTAACATCTTTAAATTTCCTGACTAATGTTTGTTAGTGCTTGACCTACAACTTAAAGTGAAAATTTTGACCTGAAGGATGTGTTTTGTTTTGTTTTTTTGTTTGTTTGTTTGTTTTTTTTTTCATTTTGGAATTTGAGGTTACAAAGCTCCTACATGTCAAACAGTGTGCATGAAAAAACCCAGGCAAATAAGCAAATCCTTTGTTACTGCAATGAGTTTTAACTAACATTAAACTTTGTACCTCTTATGTAGAGTAGATATCAAATTCAGTTAGAAAAAGCACATGATACCTTGCTGGTGAACTTTAATCCAAATTAAATGAATGTAAAATAATAATTGATATAGATGAATATGCAGTATACAGTACTGAAATTATAATTATTTTGTGTCTATTAAATTGATGAAAGACCAAAACAGTAGTACAGTTGTTCCTACTTATAATCCTAGCACTTGTAAGGCATTGTATTCAGGGCCTGCCTGTGCTTTACAGTTAGTATCAAAAAAACTGGATACAACTAATGTAATATTTGTAGGCCATGGGATCAATAGTAGAGAAAGGAAAGGTCTTTAATAGAGGACTGGTTTGTATTATCATAATTCCAAGGACTTGTATCCTCAAAGTTTTTAGAAAAAAAAAATAGTTCATAGTAAGGTACTAAGAAGAGAACCTAAAATTCCTGTTCCAAAATATATCCAAGTGATAATACTCTTATGAAAGTGACAATATTACTCTATAATTATTCATAAAGAAAGGTGTACCTGCACAGCCAATAACCTGATTCAAATTTGGTGCTGCATTCATGTCTGGTCTTGATATCTTCAGACACTTAAAAATAATATAATAATGACAAGAGTTTAAGAGAAGTGAAAATTATTTTGTCTATTCCTGCATTAGAAATGACCAAGATTTTCAGTGTTGGCTCTAGAATTCAACACTGTTTACAACACTGTAAGTGTGGCTTTTGATTCAATAGCCCAATAGAGTTTTTTATTGATCATGTAAAAATTATAAACTGTTATACTTATTTATTAAATGCAAACTTCATTTTAGCCATATCTTTATTCAATTCCTAAAAAAATACATTAAATTTAATTTGAAATTGATAAATATAAATAAAAATAACATTTAAGATTCGTAGTTTATAGCTTTTTGTCAAATTTTATCTATAATAACAAAGTTTTTTATATCATAGCCGATTTAATGAGAAATAAGTTTTCAAAATAATATGCAAAAAAATTTATTTACTCAGAATATAATGGGAATAGAGAAATCAATTTTAAATTTAGAAGTAGAAGAAATAACACAGACAACCAGGCTCAGCTTCCTCATTTTAAGAATGAGAATGTTATTCTCATGCTACTGTGTTTTCAGGTTGAAACAGTATGTTACTATAAACTAGGAATTGGGCTTACAAACGGACATTTTTATTTTACCGTTTTTTATATATAATAATATATCTACAAGTATTGCTTTAAATTTTGTTTTCTTTATGTGCAGTATAAAAATCATGTTGGCTGTTTTAGAGTTAGATGCTATGTATAATGAGGAAAGCAATGCACTTTAAACACTAATCCCATTTTAAAAGAAAGTCATAGCACTTAAAGAAAAACATAGAATTAATAGACTTTTGCAAGATCATGAAGGGAATTATTTATACAGTTAGGCTGTGTATTCTAGGTGAACATTATAATTACAAGAGTTTATTTCCAAACTAATGACAAGTTATTCTTGAAATCTGTAAGATTCCCTAAAGCACACTTGGAAATCCTCTGAAGATCATGGACTTTTCATTGATTTGATCTTTTCCTTATTTTCAGACCATTCATTTCACAAAAGACAGTAAATAATAACATCTTATAATATAAATATGAAAAGGCTAAGATGTCAGAAACAAATTACTAGTCCCGAAACACAGATTAGTGAATATTCCTGAAAATATTCATCATAATTCAACAGGACAAAGTTCTGTTCTCAACACCTTAGTTCATTTTTCAAGTAATTAAGAATAAGAATTTGACAAATACATTTGATATATTTCCATGCATGTTTATAAATTATATTTCTTCTTTCGAGAAGAATTAATAATCTTTAACTGTTTCAACCTCCAAAATCTTGATTTGCTGTGTCACACAATTTTCACAAAGACTGGAAGCATAATAAATGTAAAATTAATGAATAATTGTGATAATATTGGCAATATCATAATATATCATAATCAAAATACAGCTACTCTACTCATATCTTAGATTAAGTGGACACTTTTTATCCTATACACTATTCAAACAAGTGCGTTACTTATGATTACTTAAAAAAGTCTTTAAAAAAGGAAAGTCATTTAAAGAAAGTTTAATTTGACAATAAGTACCTGCCACTTAATATTATATGTGTTCTTTTCTTGTTCTTAATTTTTAAAAAAAAAGGTAAGCAAAAAGGAGGGTTATTCAATGTAGTCACACTGGAAATTAGGATGAAGAGATCTAGCAAAGTCTTCATCCAACTTTAGGATGTTGAAGTGAGATCAACATTTTAATAGAAGCTCAATGATATGCATGTCTAAGATTATTGGATAAAGTGTGGTCCAACCAATTGATGACCATAATTATGTGGGTTTCATTCTCATACTACAAGACTGTCAAGTTGTTAGAAAACATTTTTTATTAATTTTTTAGTTTCTATATTAGTTTATTTACTTTGTATCCCAGCTGTAGCAACGTCAGTCATTCCCTTCCAATCCCTCCCTCCCTCCCTCATCTCCGCCCTTCCCCTCTCCAAGTCCACTGATGGGGGAGGTCCTCCTCTCCTTCCATCTGATCCTAGCTTATCAGGTCTCTTCAGAACTGGCAGCAACGTCCTCCTCTGTGGCCTAACAAGGCTGCTCCTCCCTTGGGGGTTGGGTGGAAGGTCAAAGATTCAGCCTTGAGCTCATGTCAGAGAAAATCCCTGTTCCCCTAACAAGGACACCTTCTTGAATACTGAGCTGCCATGACCTATGTCTGTGCAGGAGTTCTAGGTTATACCCAAGAAAGAGGACCAGAGTACCGAGGTAAGATGATCAATCCTCACTTAGAAATACAAATGGGATGGACATTGGAATTAGGAGAGAACAAGTAACAGGACAGAGGGCCTAACACAGAGGGTCCCTGAAAGACTCTACTTAGCAGTTTATCAAAGCAGATGCTGAGGCACATAACCAAACTTTGGGCAGAGTGCAGGGAATCATATGAAAGAAGGGGGAGTTAGTATGACTTGGAAAGGAGAGGAGCTCCACAAGGACCAAATATATCTGGGTACAGGGGTCATTTCTGAGAATTGTTTCTCCAACCAAGTTTTTCTTTTTAATTTTGTTTACATTTGTACCTGGTTTTTTTAATTGTTTTTTTTATTTTTTTATTTTTAATATTAATCACAGATTATTTACTTTGTATCCCAACCATAGCCCCCTCTCTCATTCTTTCCCAATCCCACCCTCCCAACCTCCCTCATCTCCTCCCTGCCTCTTTCCAATTCCACTGATAGGGAAGGTCCTCTTCCACTTCCATCTGACCCTAGCTTATCTGGTATCTTCAGGACTGGTTGCAATGTCCTCCTCTGTGGCCTATCGAGGCTACTCCTCCCTTGGGGCAGGGGGTGGGGCAGAGATCAAAGAACCAGCCATTGAGTTATGTCAGAAATAGTCCCCTTTCCCCTTACTAGAGAATCATTTTTCTTCACAATTTATTCATTTATGAATCCTGATTGGTGCCCCCTTCCCTCAACTCCCCCAGTCCCACCTTCCCTTTCTCTCATGCCCTTCCCCTATTCTACTGAAAGCAGAAGTTCTCCATTATTTCCATCTTCCCATAGCTTATTAAATTTCACCAGAAAAGCTTGGATGCTCTTCCTCTATTGCTTGCAAGGCTGCATCATCAAGGGAAAGTGATCAGAGAACCCTCAACTGAGTTCATGATAGAGGCAAACTCTAATCCCCTCACTCAGAGATTTACATGGAGACTGAGCTGCCAATTGGCCACATCTGAGCAGGGGTTCAAGGTACTCTTCATCCATGGTTCTCCTTTGGTGCATCAGTCTCTGCAGGAGCCCCCAGTCACGTTTTTGAACACTGATGTAAAAATACTCAACAAAATACTCACAAACCAAATCCAAGAACATATGAAAGATATCATCCACTATGACCATGCAGGCTTCATCCCAGATATGCATGTGTGGTTCAATATATGGAAATCCATCAATCTAATCCACCATATAAACAAACTGAGAGAAACAAACAAACAAAAACATGATAATATCCTTAGGTGCTGAAAAAGTATTTGACAATACCCAGCACCCATTCCCATTTAAAGCCTTGGAGAGAACAGGGGTACAAGGCACATACCTAAACATAGTAAAGACAATATACGGCAAACCTATAGCCAACATCAAACTAAATGGAGAGAAACTTCAATCATTCTTACTGACATCCGGGAAAAGGCAATGCTGCCCACTCACTGCTCATCTCTTCAACATAGTACTTGAAGTCCTAGCTAGAGCAATAAGACAAGTAAGGGAGATCAAGGAGATAAAAATTGAAAGGGAAGAAGTCAAAATATCACTATTCACAGATGATATGATAGTATATATAAGGGACCCAAAAATTCTACAGAAGAATTATTACAGCTGATAAACACCTGCAGCAAAGTGGATGGATACAAAATTAACTCAAAAAATCAATATAAAAAAGACAAATGGGTTGAGAAAGAAATTAGGTAATCAAAACCCTTCATAATAGTCACAAAAAACATAAAGTACCTTTGTTTAACTCTAACCAAGCAAGTAAAAGACTTTTATAAAAAAACAAAACAATTGACTAGGATCAGAAGGAAGGAAAAGTAGTCCTCCCCTATCAGTGGACTTGGGGAGGGGCATGCATCAGAGGGTGGAAGAAGGGAGGGATTGGGACGGGAGGAGGGAGAGAACCACAGGGGGGTACAAAGTGAATAAAGTGTAATTAATAAAGAAAAAAATTTAAGAAAACAAACAAAACAAAACTTCAATTATCTGAAGAAAGAAATAGAAGATGATATCAGAAGATGTTAAAATAGTTTTAAATCCCTTTCTGGGAGACAAGTTGCTACCTCCCAGATGCTGCTCTTTTCTTAGCTCAACTGTAGATATTTTGGAAAATTTCCATTCATTTTGGGGTTCTTTACCTGTTTTATTTGCCTTTATACAGATATATTTGTTCAGGTAATAGTATGTGAAAGATATGTTATTATATATTGTCTATTTAAAAAGTAGTAACAATCACAGTATTTTTAAAATTTTATTATTCTTTTTTGTTGCCAATTATTTTTTTAAATTCTTTATTAATTATACTTTCTTTACTTTGTATACCCCTCTAGTTCCATCCCTCTTCCCCTCCCATATCCCTCCCTTCCTCCCTTGTCTGCATACATGCCCCTCCCCAAGTCCAATGATAGGGGAGGTCTTCTTTTACATCCTTCTGATCCTAGTCTACTAGGTTTCATCGGGAACGGCTACATTGTTTTCCTCTGTGGTCTGGTAAGGCTGCTTCCCCTGACAGGGGAGGTGATTGAAGAACAGACCAATCAGTTCATATCAGAGACAGTCCCTGTTCCCATTACTATGGAACCCACTTGGACACTGACCTGCCATGGGGTACAACTGTGCAGGGATCCTAGGATAAATCCATGAATGGTCCTTGGTTGGAGTATCAGTCTCAGGAAAGACCTTGTGCTCAGATTTCTTACTTCTGTTATCTCCTTGTGGAGTTCCGGTCCTCTCCAGATCCTACTATTTCCCACTTCTTTCATAAGACTTCCTGAACTCTGCCCAAGGTTTGGCCAACATCTGCTTTGATAGTCTGCAGGGCAGAGCCTTTCAGCGGCCCTATGTGGCAGGCTCCTGACTTGTTCAATTTTTTCTTACTTTTCTGAGGTCCATCCTCTTTGCCTTTCTGGATAAGGATAGAGCATTTTAGCAAGAGTCTTCCCTCTTGATTAGCTTCTTTAGGTGTACAGATTTTAGTAGGTTTATCTTATATTATATGTCTATATAATATATATAACATGTGAGTCTTTCTGCTTCCAGGATAGCTCACTCAGGATGATCCTTTCCAGTTCCCACCATTTACTTGTACATTTCATGAGTTCCTTGTTTTTTATTGCTGAGTAGTATTCCATTGTGTAGATGTACCACAATTTTTGTATCCATTCCTCCACTGAGGGGCATCTGGGATATTTCCAGCTTCTGTCTATTATAAAAAAAAAAATGCTGCTATAACCATGGTTGAGAAGATGGCATTTTTGTGTACTTGGGGCTCTTTTGGATATATGCCTAGAAGTGGTATAGTTGGATTTTGAGGAAGCTCTATTCCTAGTTATCTGAGGAAGCACCAGATTGATTTCCAGAGTGGTTGTACAAGTTTACATTCCCACCAGCAGTGGAGGAGGATTCTGCATTCTCCACAACCTCTCCAGCATGTGTTTTCACTTGAATTTTTGATCTTAGCCATTCTGATGGGTGTAAGGTAAAATCTCAGGGTTGTTTTGATTTGTCGTTTTGATGACTGATGACACTGAACATTTCTTTTAAGTGTTTCTCTGCCACTTGGTATTCCTCTATGGAGAATTCTGTTTAGCTCTGTACCTCATTTTTAATTGGATTACCTGATTTGTTGCTGTTTAACTTCTTCAGTTCTTTATATATACTGGATATTAGTTGTCTGTCAGATATAGGGTTGGTGAATATCTTTTCTCAATCTGTAGCAGTCGTTTTGTTCTGATGACAATGTCCATTGCTTTACAGAACCTTTTCAGTTTCATGAGGTCCCATTTATTGATTGTTGCTCTTAGAGCCTGTGCTGTTGCTGTTCTGTTCAGGAAGTTGTCTCCTTTGCCAATATGTACTAGGCTCTTCGCCACTTTTTCTTCTAACTGATTTAGAGTATCTGGTTTTATGTTGAGGTTTTGAACCACTTTGACTTTAGTTTTGTGCAGGGTGATAAGTATGGATATATTTTCATTTTTCTACATGTAGACATCCAGTTAGAGCAGCATCATGTGTTGAAATGCTGTCTTTTTTTTCATTGAGTGGTTTTGACATCTTTGTTAAAAATCAGGTGTTCATAAGGGTGTGGATTTATTTCAGGGCCTTCTATTTGATTCCATTGATCCACCATTCTGTTTCTATGCCAGTACCATGCAGTTTTTATTACTGTTGCTTTATAGTACTGCTTGAGATCAGGGATGAAGATACCTCCAGAAGACCTTTTGCTGTAGAGGATTGTTTTAGCAATTCTGGGTTTCCTGTTGTTCCATATGAAGTTGAGAATTTTTCTTTCAAGTTCTGTAAAGTATTGTGTTGGTAATTTGATGGCAATTGCTTTGCATCTGTAGATTGCTTTTGGCAGGATGTGCCCCGACCCGTGGGCCCTAGTTATTCGTGGGGGCGAAGGGGATCGCAGCCTGTAAAAGATGAGTGGGAGAAAGGAAGGACTCAAGCAAATGTGCACTTGTCAAGAGTCAAATTGTATTGGGCCAAAGCAGGCTTTTAAGGCCAACCTTAGATAGGGGCGGGGCGAGGGAGGAGAGCAGTGTAGAATCCTTTTTACTCAGGGAGGTGTAGGTTGGAAAGGCATATTTTAGAGCCTCTCAGCTCAGGAAGGGGCAGGGTGGAAGTTACAGAATCTTCTTGGCCTGGGGCCTGGAACACTTTGCAGTTATTTTAGGAAGTCAAGATACAGTTAGCACATTTCTGTAACTGTCAAGCAGGATGTTGGTCAACCAGGTGCAGCAGGGTGGGGTGATTGAGAAAAGGTCAGAAGTTTCTCGGGGCTTGTCTCCAACATCTCCCCCTTTTCTGTATAAAAGAACAGGGATAGGGAGGTTACCGTTACCCGCTAATGGTGTCCCAAAGAAGGGCTCATTTTGGCAGCCTATTATTTTTGTTTAAGAGTAGAATTTTGGATCCAAAGGAGCAAACCATCACCAGAGAGGCGAGCGTTCCCCAGAGTAGGTCAAGCATTGTCACTCATAGGCCATTGGTTTGGACAAGGCTATTTAGATTGACCATAGTACAAGGGGCACAAACGGGGTCTGAGCCTGTTAGAAGGGCAGTGCTGGACCCTTACCAGTCATTGGATCGGCCTCCTCCCGGCGAGGTCGTCCTGTCTTAGGCGGGCCGAGACTTATCCACAGGTTCCATCTCTGACTTACCAGACCACTCACTTTGTGGAAATATAACGCATCTTGCTCTCACTAAGACCATCAAGGCTCCCTAAGGATCCTGGAAGGAATATGTTTAGTAGCCAAATAGTATAGGAGAGGTCACGGAAACCTGAGTTATTATTTGGAGGGGTGGGACCAGAATTTCCACCCCCGGGTTGATTTTTGTAGGGAGGTGAACTCTAAGGGTCGAGATGTGGGGTTGTTTTGGTCCTACGGCAGGTCAACGGTAAACTCCTCTTCCTTGGCGTGGCGATGGTAGTGGACTCCCACCGGCTTGATTGCAGAATCCACCTGACTCTTAACAAAGCTTGTCAATCGATTAAAGGCCCAGGGGCCAAAAGAGAGAAGCAAAAGGATGCCTACAAAAGGTCCTAGCAGGCTGGGAAGCAGAGTGGTTAGCCATGGGGATGTGGAAAACCAATTTTGATATCAGGACTCTTGTTTCTCTCTGTTCCATTTTCGTTTCTCCAAAGTGGAGCGAACCTTATTGATACTGCTTTGCACTAAACCTGTTTTGTCAGTGTAAAAGCAGCATTCTTCCTTGAGCGCAGTGCAGAGTCTGCCTTCCTGGAGAAAAACCAAATCTAGACCGCGCCTGTTTTGTAAAACTACCTCAGATAAGGGCACCACAGAATTTTTTAGGTCTTGTAAGCCTTTTTGCAAATCTTGTAGGTCTTTGTCCACTGCTAGGGAGAGTTGATTAAATTGTTGCTGGGAGGTAATTAGGGAGGCTATGCCTGTACCAGCTCCAGCAGCTCCAAGCCCTAGAATTACAGTTAGAGTAATGGCAGTTAAGGGCTCACATTTAACTCGAGATGGACGTACCCCTTTTTCCCAAAATGGAAGGAACTCATCCTTAGAATGTATAGTCAGCCTTGGGAAAAGCCATACAAGGACGCAGTAATCTCTATGGACTAAAAAGTTGGAGCTTACAAGATTAGGAGTAAGACCAGTGGAGCAGGCAAAAAATAAGTGCCATTAGGTGCAGCAATATATGTAAAGCTTGGATTTACAAGAGTAATATTGTAAATTTCTTGTAAAGCCACCGGGGAAAGCATAGAAGGTCCCAATAGGCACGTTCCAATTCCGGACACCTGTGTGACTGTAAGGCTGACTCCCTCTGGGTGCTGCCACCATAAGGCATTAGAATTATTAGTTGTAATTACTTCTAAGGGTAAAGCTATGCCCTCGTAGAAGGGTGGCTGTGGTGAGTAACACACCCAGCATTCCTGAAAATCAGTGGCGTTAATTTGATGTATGGCCTCTTCGTTGAAGGGCAGAAGCAGAAGGAATGTAATTGCCTTTGGCAGGGTTACTAAGTGACTAGGAATCACAGGATGGCCAACCAAGATGTGTTAATAATGGTAATTTGGAAAGTTCCTCAGCAGAGTTACTTAGGAAGCCCTGAGGGAGATTAGGATTTAAGGTATTTCAGGAAGATGATCTTATCGAAAGCCCCATGTCAGCCAGGAATGCACTATTGTATCCGGGCAGTAGTCCAGTCGAGCCAGATGCCAAAATTCAGGGGGCAGCAAGGTGCCTCTTGCTAAGTCCATCATTGGATACATCAGCAGCGATTGGCTGAGCTCCTGTCTTAGGCGGCAAAAGAGGGGAGCAGAAGACCACTGTGGATTCTCTTACCCTTCACTGGCTAACCGGTTCAGCTCACTGGGATGATTAGCATTAGGCCTATTCATAGTCTTGGCTGACCATATCCAGCCTTTGATAGTGCACCTGGATGGGCTGTATCTTTAGGGCATCAATCTGCTGTTTAATAAAATCCATCATTTTATTGAAAAGAACAGGTCCTATTGAAGGAATTATCAATAAGATAAGCAGGGGACCAAGGAAAGGAAGGAGATAGGGAAAGAGCCCATTCCTGTGCTGCTTAAGTCCACCATGAACATATATCAGCGGGAGGCAAAGGATCATGGTCCATGGAAACAGTTGTTTTTCTTCCATCATTTCTGTAAAGAGATATAAAAGGAATATGTTCTCAGGGTAATTCTTTTACCCTGGACTGATGAGTGTTATTATTATTATCTATATGCGTTACTAATCATTCTGGCAACCATCTGGCTGCATCGATCTCTTTAGAATTGATGCAAACTGCCCCTCTGCCCCGTATCAGGACAGGATCTGGACCATGCCACTTGTTGTCCAAAGGATCTTTCCATAGGACAGTAGCAAATTGTCTTTGTGTATCCATATGCCAGAAACATTCAGAAGCTGAATGTCCATATTTTTGAGTTTCAGGCCCTTGTTAATTAAAGTGTTAATTAAAGCCTCACAGTACTTTTCCAGAATATGGAGGAATGTAACCATCCAGGGCCCTGGTCCTCTGCTCGGGCAGAGATAAGGAAGTGAGCAAGCAAAGACCTCCACTCTGCAAAGAATGACCAGATCTAGGCTTGAGAGATAACATCACTTAGCAATCAACCCAGATGGACTCAATTCTTCTCCTGAAGAGCCCCTGACCTTCTCTCAGGCTCGCTCCTCAGAGAAGACAAAGGTTGATGCTAATCACTCTCCCACCTTTGGCTGTAGCCACATCCCCACTAGCAGGAAATTCTGAACGTGAATTAAAGATCTGATATTCTCCAGGTGTCTGGCCAGGACTGACCAGAACTGAAAGTCAGCTACCTAGCCCCTTGTCCAATTATGAGTAGCGAGGACTGCAACCCCTGAACTTCCCTGTGCTTCGTCTCCTAACAACCTGAGGCTTATGTCTCTGGGGGCCCGCTCTTAAAATTTTGAAAACATATTTTCAACATAGCCAGAGCCATTATCTGTTTTAAGTTGTGTTGGAAGTTTTTAATATAGCAATTGCTGACAGCTTATGAGCAATAAAATTTTTTCAAGCTTTACCAGTTTTGGGGTGTGGAAAATATAAAAACACTGTAAGTGACAACAAAAACATGAACATAATTTAAATTACCAAATTTAGGAATATGTGTAATATCCATTTGCTGAATAACTTTAGGTACAAGGCCACAGGGACTGACCACAAGATTGGGAGTAGGCAAAAGGACAACACAAGAAGGACATTGTTTAAACAAGTCAGCTTTATAATTACCTTAGTTAAAGGTCCTGGAAGGTTAGAATGAGCTTGTAAATGTCTAATGTAATAGGAAAAGTTCTTTTTTTGTATAAAATTTTGAATTTGTAAAAAATAAAATTTTAGCAGGAGAAGATGTCTAAATTTAATTTGCAATCCCTAACCTAGGTAAAGACTAAGCTACATAGGCACTATCTGTAAAACTATTTAAAGACTGCTTATTAAAACTTTAAAACACAGCCAAAACTGCAGGTAACTCTGTTATTTGCACAGATGTGCTAGACACTTGAAAAGATGCATCAACAGGTTGGACTTTGTCATAATAAGCTTACATATGTTAAAATGTCATATTTATTAGATTTCTGACAAGCCTGAAGGCCAGAATATTTGAGTTACTTTTTGTTTATCTTTATCATCTGCTCTAAACTGCATCCTATAAAACAGAGTGCTATTTAGAACCATATTTTAAGTAGATTTATAAAGGCAACTTTAGTTACCCATCCTAGGCTTAACCTTAAAAAAAACTAAACAAAGACACTAGGTATAGCTCAACATCTTAACCAACTGTAGTTGTTAGCATAACTTTAAATTTGCTCTTTTTGAACCAAAATCAAAGCAAAACTTTTAATCAGACATAGTTTATAAAGGGGCTAGCAAATCTTATTAATCCTACCATATTGCATTAAGACTTAATAGCAAAAAATTAAAGGGCAAAAGTTTTATTTAGCATTAAACAGAGTACTAAACTCAGCTTGTAGCCCTCAGAAAAAATAGAGTATTTTGGCCACACCAAATCTATAGGCCAGAAAGAAACCGCATTAATTTATTTATTTAGGCGCTGGCAGCCAGGCATATATTTTATATAATGGTTAACAATGATTTGAAAATAACCCTGTATAGCCCTGGACTAACATGGAACTGCAGTTCCTTTTTCCCTTTAAAAAACCACAAGCAAACATTTTGCATTGAAGAATCTCCAACCTTTTTAAATGAAGAACAACATATTTTACAGTTCTTTCTCAAATCATATTAACTCTCTGGCTTTTTATAACACATTTACTAACCTTCTGTAACATTCTATATACCTTAAAAACTCTCATCAAAATCCTTTCCATTCTGACCTGATCCTGTTGGAGCCCAGAGTCTACATACAATTTGCTTTTTTATAGCCAAAGCAAAAACAAGTTACATTACTACAAAGACCGGTTTTGAAACTGCCAAATTTTTTTTTTTTTTTTTTTTTTTTTTTTTTTTTTTTTTTTTAAATAACTTACCTGTAGCAGGTAACATAAACAAACCCAAAGGAACTTAGAACAAATTTTAAGGAACTTGGCTAAACTTCCTCTTTTCTCTGTCTCAAGGTAGAGAACAGGGTGGGAATATTTTTCCATAAACAAAGAAGCTTAACAAACAAACAACTCTCCACAAGATACATTAAAAAAAAACTGCAATTTTCTCAATTAGCACAAACAATACAGCAGGGTTTCATTTAGTAAAATTGATAAAATACATACCCAAAATCATTGTCATACCCAAATGCCTGATAAACTTTAAACATTTTATAGCCTTAAACATTTAAACATTTTTAAAACCCTTTTTTGCAATATCAAAACAAAGTACCCCTTTTGTAGGAGAGAAGTTACAAGGCATAAGCATAATTTTAAAAGTCAAAACCAGATTTTAAAACCAGAATTTACCAGTACAAACAATTTAATTTCTAAAACCAATACCAATTTAAAATAACTCATCCTTTTAACCTAGAAGGAAATGAAAATTATCTGACTAAGGTTTCCTCTTTTTTTTTTTTTTCATACCAAGATGGCGGTTACATTATAAACCACATGGTAAAGTCAAGATGGTGGCAAGACACTGAGGTTACCACGTGGTAACCTATACATATGCGTTCATAGACCTGATAAACACATAGGCACACACTTTATACAAGTTTCATGAGGCCTTTCAGAACAGAAAACAGAAGGTAGACATGAAAAAATACTGCACAGAGACATTCAGATAAGAAAAACATTAACCAGCTGGCCAAATTTACTGAAAATACTGATGAAGTTAGGGGCGTCCCCCTGAACTTTGGCAGCTATGACCACCTTGATCACGTCTTGCTACCCAGATACAGACACCTCGAGCTCAGGAACTTTTAGAACAGAGAACAGAAAGTACTACACATACAAACATTGCACAGAAATATTACACTTACAGCCAGCACACAAAAACAGAACAGAGAGACAAAGACAAAAAACAACCACGGTACCTGCTTTTTAAACATTTAAATATATATACAGAGCATAACCATGATTTTAAGTCAGAACTAGAAAAATTCAGAATTTATCAGTGAACACAATTTAATCTTTAAAACTAGAAGTGGCTCCATCTTTCTGGTTTCTGTTCCAGAGCTGGCTGAAGCTGACACTGGCTGAAGCTGGTGGGAGGGGGCAGAGTAAATTGCAGTCCTGCTAAGCTCTGCAGCTGGCAGAGGCAGGTCTTAGGCATCTAAGGGTTTGGGCGTTCTCATCCACCTAGTTCTCCGCAAGCCTGGCCCTCGGTAGAGGAGTGGGAAGGAGACAAGTAGAGTCCCCGTTCCTCCTGCTCACCGTGCTCCTGCTCCGGCTCCGATCCATGCCCTTTGCCCCAGCCCACCTAGGGGCCTTTTTTTGTTTTGGGTGTAAGGGAAGCAGCACAAGGGAAGTAGGCTATGAGACTTAGCAGTTTTTTTCCCCTGACTCTGTTTCATCCTCACTTTGTAATGAGATGACGTCTATCTCTTCTTTAGGAGGCTTTTTGGTACTAGCTCTTTTTTTATGTACTATCCCTCAACATTTGCTTGTACTATCCCTTAACATTTGCTTGCACTGCCAAGTGTAGGCGGCCAATCAGGGTTATGGTACCTGGAAGCCTCTTCTTCCAAATCACTCTCCTCTGAGGGGTCTAATTGGTCAGGGCCTTCTTTGGGAAAAACGGGGAAAGCTAGGGAATTAACAGTAATGACGGGGGGGATAATTATTATCCTTATCTCGACCTCTTTCTCTAAGGTCCTCGAGAGGGCAGGCTCCAACCTGATCCCACTTTTTGGCGTATCTCTGGCCCATCAATAGCAAACCTTATCAACAAAAATGAAGAAATTTATTAAATCTTTTCTTTTAACCCATATTCCTCTCTCCCTGAGAGAAGCCTTTAAATCCTTTACAAAAGCAGCTTCTTTAGACAAAGAATGGCCCATCTTTATGGGACAGAAATGTAAAATAGAAACTGACCAGGCGTTGCCACTCCTCGGGTGCCGAGGCGGGAGCCTCAGAAACTGCCTTGATCAAGGTCTTTACTCCGGGGGTCCGTCCGACTTGACCCGTACCTTGTTCCCCACGTTGGGCGCCACTTGCCCCG
This sequence comes from Rhombomys opimus, assembly GCA_010120015.1. Classification (NCBI taxonomy): domain Eukaryota; kingdom Metazoa; phylum Chordata; class Mammalia; order Rodentia; family Muridae; genus Rhombomys; species Rhombomys opimus. The sequence continues at coordinate 175,874 of REGO01000644.1, forward strand.
ACCCACGGGACCTAGTTATTCGTGGGGGCGAAGGGGGTCGATGCCTGTAAAGATGAGGGGGAGAAAGGAAGGACTCAAGCAAATGTGCACTTGTCAAGAGTCAAATTTTATTGAACCGAAGTAGGCTTTTAAGGCCAACCTTAGATAGGGGCAGGGCGAGGGAGGAACGCAGTGTAGAATCCTTTTTACTCAGGGAGGGGTAAATTGGAAAGGCATACTTTAGAGCCTCTCAGCTCAGGAAGGGGCAGGGTGGAAGTTACAGAATCTTCTTGGCCCGGGGCCTGGAACACTTTGCAGTTATTTTAGGAAGTCAAGGTACAGTTAACACATTTCTGTAACTGTCAAGCAGGATGTTGGTCAACCAGGTGCAGCAGGGTGGGGGGAATGAGAAAAGGTCAGAAGTTTCTTGGGGCTTGTCTCCAACAAGGATGGCCATTTTTACTATATTAATCCTGCGAAGCCATGAGCATGGGGGATCTTTCTATTTTCTAATATCTTCTAATTCTTTCTTCAGAGACTAGAATTTTTTTTTCATACAAGTCTTTGACTTCCTTGGTTAGGTTCACACCAAGGTACTTTATGTTCTTTGTGGCTATTGTGAAGGGTGTTGTTTCCCTAATATCTTTCTCAACCCTTTTGTCTTTTGTATACAGGAGGGCTACTGATTTTTTTTTTGAGTTAATTTTATATCTGAGCCCTTTGCTGAAAGTGATAATCAGCTGTAGGAGTTCCCTAGTAAATTTTTTAGTGTCAGTCAGGTATACTATCTTATCATCTGCAAATAGTGATACTTTGACTTTTTCCTTTCCAATTTGTATACCCTTGATCTCCTTTAATTGTCTTGTTGCTCTAGCAATGACTTCAAGAACAATGTTGAAGAGATATGGAGAGAGTGGGCAGCCTTGCCTTGTCCCTTATTTTAGTGGGATTGATTTAAGTTTCTCTCCATTGAGTTTGATGTTGGCTGTAGGCTTGCTGTATATTGTGTTTACTATATTTAGGTATGTGCCTTGCATCCCTGATCTCTCCAAGAATTTAAACATGAATGGATATTGGATTTTCTTCAAATGCTTTTTCAGCATCTAAGGAGATGATCATGTGGTTTTTCTCTTTCAGTTTGTTTCTGTGTTCGATCACATTGATGGATTTCTATATACTGAACCACCCCTGCATGCCTGGGATGAAGCATACTTGGTCATAGTAGATAATATCTTCTTTGATGTGTTCTTGTATTCGGTTTGCAGGTATTTTGTATCATTACCACAATTACTTGGCTCTATCTGGCTAACAATGAATAGAAATGGGGGTTATAAACAAACAGGTGTGGACTTATAGGAAATATTATGAGAAGCCTTAACCCCCCCGTTGGAATATCCTGTATCAGTTCTAGAACTAGCAGTGGTGGTTTCCGAGGTCTGAGTAGGTTCAGGAGACAATTGCCCCCAGGGGCGAGACGTGTTCTATGTAAATTGACTAACTCCATGTTTTCCTCCAATTTTGAAAGTCATTTAAGGTTCTTAAATTATCTTTTTTTAAAAAAAAATTTCATCGATTACACTTTATTCATTCTGCATCGCCCCATAAGCCCCTCCCTCCTCCCCTCCCGATCCCACCCTCCCTCTCCTTTCTGCATTCATGCCACTCACCAAGACCACTGATAGGGGAGGTTCTCCT
>REGO01000644.1:178707-201949 GCA_010120015.1 Rhombomys opimus
ATACTCACTCATATAGACATACAACATAGGACAAACCCACTAAAATCTGTGCATCTAAAGAAATTAAGCAAGGAGAGGACCCTACCTAAAACGGTCAATCCCCATCCTGAAAGGCAAAGAGGATGGACATCAGAAAACAGGAAACAACATAGGAACCTACCACAGAGGGCCTCTGAAAGACCTCTTGTATTCTTATTGGCCTCTCCTTTAAGTTGGGGAAATTTTCTTTGATTTTGTTGAAAATATTTTCTGGGACTTGGGGGAAGGAATCTTTTTTCCTTTATTTGTATTATTCTTAGGTTTTATCTTTTTATGTTGTCTTGATTGCTTGGATGGTTTGTGCCAGGAATTTTTTAGATTTATTATTTTCTTTGACAGATACATCGATTTCTTCCATTGCATCTTCCACACCTGAGATTCTTTCTTCCATCTCTTGTGGACTGTTGGTTATGCTTACCTCTGTAGTTCCTGTTTTCTTTCCTAGGTTCTCCTTCTCCAGGAGTTCCTCTGTGTTTTCTTTAATTTTTCCAATTCTATCTTCAGATCTTGAACTGTTTTGTTGATTTCCTTCACATGTCTGACAGTATTTTCCTTCAATTTCTTCAACTGTTTGTTTGACCATTCCTCTGTTTCTTTTATTTCATTGATTGATTTAATCATTTCCTCTCTGAAAGCCACACACTGTTTGGCTGCATCTTCCTGTATTTCTTTTTGGATGGCCATAATCTGTTTTACTATATCTTCTCCTAAATCTTTACCAATTTTATTTGTGTCCCCTATTATTCACTTCATAAGCATAGATGTAAGGGCATCTTCTTGAATATCACTTATGTTAGGGTGTCCAGGGCTACTTGCCCCTGGATAACTGGGTTCTGGAGATGCTATATTGCTTTTCCGTTTGTTGGTTGTGCCTCTACCCATCTCGCTGTCTCAGGTGTTGTTTCCTAATTTCTGGTGCCTACTGGGTCCTTGGGTTTGGAGAATCCACTTGCGGGCTTATGAAGATTTCCTCAGATTTTTGTGTATGGTCAACTGAATGGTGGTGTTTCTCAGGAATTGTCACAGTTCACTTCAGGCATATGCAACTGTGTGGTAACTATTGTATTCAGGAAGGCTCTTGTCTCCTCAGGAGAAGTCCTGGTGATGGCTTCCCTTTTGCTGGTTTTTTTGCTCTAAATTTAGTGAGCTGCAGCTGTTGCTCTAAGGTGTAACTGATTAATGCAGCCCTCTTGAAGAAACAGGGAGTCCAAAAGTTTTGTCAGTTTATCTAGGGATAACTGGTTGAAACTTGGAGCAGTATCTGAGTGTTTCCCTAATGGTGCTCTAGCTTTTGTAGGTCTGAGGATGAAACTGTGTTCCCCAGTGCCCTACTGGTACTTAATAATGGCTGGTGAGCACAATGCTTATGCCTGCAGTAGAAGGCTAGAGCCTAGAGCTTGCATGAATCCAGAAAGTCTTCTGGAGCTGGGTGTCCTGAGTGTTGGACCTGATGATCCCCTCTCCTTGGGATTTCTTCATGATAGGGACAACCAGACTGTGCTTTGGGGACCACTGTTCTGTCTGGGGTGGTGAGTCAAACCTGCAGGCACAGACACGGCTGTTTTGCTGCCAATTGGGTGCCTGGGAGTGTGCTGAAACTGGTTAGTTTTTCCAGAGATCTTTTTGGGGTGGTGGTATCTGCTGAGTGCTCTGAGATCAGACCTGCTGTTCCCTTCCCTATGGGTTTGCACTGGACAGAGAAACTCAGTCTCAAGTGCCCTGAGGTCCACAGTTCTAGCTGGGTCAGTGAGTCAGGCATGCAGGCAGGACTCTCTGCTGGCACCTGCGTCCCTGGCTCTGGGATGGCTGCTGGGCACCCGTGGAACCCTGGATGTTTTCCAGGGATTGTCTGGGTTACATAAAGTTTGTCCTGAGTGTTTCCTGCACCTTGGAGTTATCTCTAGACTAGAAATTCCAGTCTCTGATGTTGTGGGGCCCATAGTTCAGTCTAGGACAGTGATCAGAACATGCTGGCGTGTGATTCTGGGCTGGCCACCAAGCACCTGTTGGAACCAGGAACTCTTCAGTGGGTTTAGCTAGGTGAGTTGAAGCTGATTGAATACCTCACTGTGGGGTAAACACAATCGCTTGTGTTTTAGAGCCGAGAGTTCTGACTGCTGGTCACTGTGCCGATTCTTCTGTGCTGCTGGTCGGAAAGAGTGTTGTCCCAGTGGCACCATGTTGGATCTCCTTATTATTATGCTTTATTAGAATTTATTCACTTTGTACAAGCACAGTATTAATTCAAGAATTTGATGCAGAAGAGACAATATTAAATACATTATAATTTTGCCATTTGTGCTAATGGATAACATATATTTGTACTCATATAAAATTTGAGTCTTATTTTCATATAGACCCTAATGTTTTCTAGGTCTCTCAGATGAGTTTGGATTAATCTCAGGGCAATTAATAATGATTACTTTTCCTTCATTCAGAAAAAAAAAACAATGGCAATTATGAATAAAGCTCCTAAAATATGGTTGAATAAATGTCTTTGTTGTGGACTTGGGCATATTTTGGACATATGCCTAGGAGTGGTATCTTGGTATCTTGAGGAAACGTTATTCCTAAGTATCTGAGAAAGTGTCAAATTGATACTTTATTCATAATTGCGAGAATCTAGAAACAACCCAGATGTCTCTCAACTGAAGAATGGATACAGAAAATGTGGTACATTTACACAATGGAATACTACACAGCAATTAAAAACAATGAAATGATGAAATTTGCAGTCAAATGGTGGGATCTAGAAAATATCATCCTGAGTGAGGTATTCCAAAAACAGAAAGGCACACATGGCATGTACTCACTTATAAGTGAATACTAGACATATAATATAGGATAAACCTACAAAAATCTGAACACCTAAAGAATGCAAGCTAGAAGGAGGACCCTGTGTAAGATGATCAATCCTCACTCAGAAAGGCAAACTGGACTGACTTTGGAAGAAGAAAACTGGAAAAGAACTGGAAGCTTTCATGGAGGACCTTGGAAGGACTCTAACTAGCACTTTATAAAAGCAGATAATGAGACTCATAAATAAACTTTGGGCAAAGTGCAGGGTATCTTAAGAAAGATGGGGGAGATATCAAGACCTGAAGAGGACAGGAGCTCTACAAGGGTAGCACCAGAAACAAAATATCTAGACACAAAGCTCTTTTCTGAGACTGCTACTACAACGAAGGACCATTCATGGATATATCCAAGAACCCCTGATCAGATATAGCCCATGGCATCTCAGTATCCAAGTGGTTACCCTAGTAAGTGGAACAGGAACTGTCTCTGACATGAACTCAGTGGATAGCTCTTTGACTGCCTCCCCTGGATGGGAGGGCAGCATTGCCAGGCCATAGAGGAGCACAATGCAGTCAGTCCTGATGACATTGTATAAGGTAGGGTCAGATGAAAGGGGAGGAGAACCTTCTCTATCCATTGACTTGGAGAGTGGCATAGAAGGAGATGATGGAGGGAGGGTGAAAATGGGAGGAAAGGATGGAGGGAGCTACAGCTGGAATACAAAGTGAATAAACTATAATATATATATGTATATATAATGAAATTTCATAACTTCCTCCATAAGTCATGCTTGGATTTTGCTTGGATTGCTCTTGTTTAGATCTTGGAGTGAGGATTGATCATCTTACACAGGGTCCTCCTTGTAGCTCGCATTCTTTCGGTGTTCAGATTTTTGTAAGTTTATCCTATATTATATGTCTAGTATCCACTTATAAGTCTCTCCATTGCAGATTGTTGTAAGTTAATATATGCAAAGTCTTCACGTGTCAAGAAAACATCATTGTGTTACATTCATTCACTTCTTCTAGGACCATTCATCTTTCCATCCATTTTCTGCAATGACTCCTAGGCTGTTATAAGAGGAGGTATGATTAGTTGTATAATTGAGGTTTAAGTATACCTCAATCTCTTATTTCTGTATGCTAACTTTTTGTTGAACTCTATATTATTAATAACAATCTATTGCAAAAAGAAACTTCTCTGAGAAATATTGAGAGATGCATAATTCTACAGGTATAGGAAAAAGTCACGAGGAATTGTTTTATTACTAAGTCCATTTAGGTTCTTCTGTAAGGCTTATGGAATCTAAACTAGTCTTCTAAACTAATTATCTCCTCTAATCATGAAGTATTCCTGTGGATGGATTGGGAGACCACTTCTTCCACAAAACTTTCAACCTACAATTTGTTCTGCCTAACAGAGCCATGCTTTAGAAGGATTCCATCCATGGCAATACATGAGGGGCCAGGACCCAGTGGATAAACCCAGAAACCGAGGATAGAAAGAAATATGATTGACAGAAAGAAAATTCAATGAAATGACTCATAATGATGCTGTGATATACTCATAGATTGTTGTCTAGCCTAATTGTCTAAAGAGAGACTTCATCCAACAACAGGTGGAAACAATGCAGAGACTCACAGTCAAAACTTTGTTGGGGATCAGATAATTTACTTTTTTTAAAACACAAAATTAAAATGTACATTTATAAACAGCCTAAAAAGCAATGAATATAATAGATACAGTTAACCCTAGATATTTCAGAATGAACAAAACAATTGAGGATCTGCTTATGTCATTTCTAATTTTCACTACATTACTTGACAATACACCTTTTCTCATTATCAAAAATTTTTAAATTTCAGAAACTTGTAAGAGAAATGAAAGCTAGAGAAAAAATATGAAAAATGGAAATACATTGTGGCAAGATGTGTCATCAGAAGAACTGTTATAATATGACTAACATAAAATAAAGTTATTCCATATAAAGCATTTTTATATTTACTGTGCATGCCTACATTTTTATCTTTTACGAATGTTAAAATGCCAATTATTTTAGAAATGATGATAACTGCTATATCTGTATAGTTCATATTTGTTTTTAATTTATAGTGGTATTTTATTACAAAACATTTTATATAAAGAATATAAACAATATGTGTAAGACCTGCAGTCCCGATGCAGGAACTCTAGACTGCTCCCCTCCCAAAGAGACTCACAGACCGTGGTTTGATGCAAAAGCAAGAGGCACAAGTTTATTCCGATCACGATGGGGTTGTCCCTTCAAAGCAGGAGATGACCCTGATCATACAAAGCACAGAGTTTTTATACCTAAAAACCAGACCACACATGTTTCCTTACATTGACTGGTCAGCAGAAAGATAACAAAACAACAACAACAACAACAAAACAGTTTTACAGCTGGCAGCTTGTGGGTTTTTCCAAGACCAAGAGCAGTTTGCCCTGCCCCAGGTTCCCTAGTTTTCAAAATAAGCTCATTCTGCCCTCTAGAGAAGGCCATGTGGTCTGGCCTCTACCCAAGGTTCAGTAGCCCCAATTGTTTTTCTTTCTAATCTGGCCCTTATTCAAGGTTTAGTTGTTTTGCTTTCTAGTTTGGGATGGTCTTGTTTCTCATTTCCCCCTTTTTCTTTAACATAATTTTAACCCTAAAATTACAGGCTAGATTCACCTTGCTCATCTAACTTGTGATATTGCTGCTGAAGCATAAGGACCTGAATGGTACTAATCTGTTCTCTCATGAAGTTAAGCAGCTTGTTAAAAATGCAGGGACCAAAGTTTACAATTAGGAGAAGAATTATCAAAGGGCCAAGCAAGGTAGAGATCAGAGTGATCAACCATGGAGAAGAATTAAACCATCCTTAAAACCACCTTAGGCTTTGGGCTCGTTCTCGCTTTCTCTTTTCTAAGCCTTCTTTGACCTTGTCTAGAGTCTCAGTAACAACTCCAGTATGGTCAACATAGAAGCAACATTCTTCTTTTAGGGCAGCACATAAACCCCCTTGTTGCAGAAACAATAAATCTAAGCCTCTTCTATTCTGTAACACCACCTCTGATAGTGACTGTAGGGAATTTTTTAGCTCTCTAATTGTGCTCTCTAATCTTTCTATGTCCTCATCAACAGCTGCCTTAAACTCATTTAATCCACTATGTCGGAGGGCTATAGCTGACCCTCCAACTTCTGTCCCTGCTGCTCCCAGTCCAATCCCAAGCATTATAGCTAGGGAAATTCCCAAATCTCTTTTTGTTCATATTAATGGTTTCCCCGAGTCCCAGTATTGAAAGGGCTCTTCATACGGGTGATAAGTGACGAGGGGGATTACTTGGACCAGGACACAGTAGTCAGATGAATTAGCTAGCACCTGAGTACTGACACAAGTAGTAATTCCCATCGCACAGGCCCACCATCCATTGGTTGGTGGTATGAGATACGCTGACAGGTCTGTAACATTATAGGTTTGGTTACATAAAAACTGATGACTTGGGGGGATTTTGCCCACACAGATTCCTTGCCCTGAAACAGCAGATAGGGAAAGTCTAGCCTCCTCTTGTGTCCAACGGCAGGCTATCACCTCTTGGGTACTATTTATCTCGTCTGTAAAGGCAATTCCTTCATAATATGGAGGAGCAATCCCAACACATAACCAACAAGACTCAGTAGCTTCCGGATTGGTGTTATTTAGGGCCTGGAAAGCTCTCCATGCTAGAGAAGCAATGTATGGTCCAGGGAGCTCAGGGGAAGAGTCCTTGTCTATTTTTGAGTTAGGAGTCAGAGAGGAGGTTGTTGGACTCGGGACCATAGTCTGGGGGTCCAATTTTAATGGGGGAACTAGGCGAGGGCCAGCTTTATTTGGTCCCACTTCAGCAGATGGGGTTGTTATTTTTAGTTTGACGGTGAAGAACAACCCATCATCATATCTTTCCTTATACATTCGCAGACCCCAAGTGAACCCCATCAACCAATTGGTTGAAATCCGTTTCCCCACATCTGTGAACCAGATTAGCAGGGGGTGACACCAAGTGTTACATATTGGCTGATAAGTCCACCTACTGTTTGCTCCCCAGTCTGGGGGCTCTGCATGACTATAATTAGCTCTAACAATGATGTAATCCCAACTTGAAGTAGGCTTCCAGTAAATATAACCAGAGGTCTCACACCCCCAATTTTTGCAGTAGAAGTCATTTCTTCCTCCACATTTGTTTACTAATTTAGGTTGCTGTTGGGGTCCTAGACATACATAAAAGGTTAGGACTCACATCATACTGTGGAGGTGGTCCCACAGCCCCTCCCCCCCAAGGATCTAAGCCCCTCTGGCTATAAGGCCCACGTCCGGAGTGCTCAGGAACCACGTTTGGGTCTAGGTGGCTTTGCAAATCCCATTTTGCAGGTGCTCCTAAAGCCATTTTACAAAGGTCAGGGTACAAATCTGACCACCATGTGAAGGGTCGGGCTACCTTTGATACAGACTAAATTATAATATGTCTCTGATTAGTTACTTCCCAAGTCAAAAGTTTGGGCTGGTAAGGTCTGGAGCCCAAGCAAGTATTTAGCAGAGCCAAAAGCACCAGCAGTTTGTGGATATTACTCATGGCCAACATTTTTAACAAGCTTAAGTTTTAAGGGATTATCACTGGGCTGGATTCTCCAGTCAGAAGCAGAGTCCTTTGGAGCGGGTTTGACGTAAGATGTGTGGATCCAAGCAGCGATGCCTTCTACCTTAACAATCATTTGGGTGGTGAGCAAGACATAGTAAGGACCTTTCCACTGGGGTTCCAAAATCTGACTACAGTGTCGTCGTACATAAACCAAGTTTCCAAATTGGAATTGATGGGGCACCTCTAAGGATCCTGGTGTATATGCATTGCCAACTTTGCTCCAGATTTCTTTTTGAATGAGTTGCAATCCTTTTAACCTAGACAACAAGTCAAAGTTACTACTGGTTATGTCAAGGGGGTCTCCAAGGAGAGTTAAGGGAGTGGGAACTCCATACAATAGTTCAAAAGGTATAAGGTTTAGCAAAGTAGGAGTATTTCTGACCCTAAAGAGAGCCAGAAGAAGGAGTACTACCCCGTCACTGCCAGTCTCCATGGTCAATTTGGTAAGGGTCTCTTTTAAAGTTCTATTCATTCTTTCTACCTGTCCTGAACTTTGGGGTCTATAAGCACAATGTAATTTCCAATTAGTCCCCAAAATTCTGGCCACTTCCTGACTTACCTGAGCAACGAAGGTCGGCCCATTGTCTGACTTGATTACATTTGGAATACCAAACCGAGGAAAAATGGCTTCTAATATTTTCTTGGCTACAACCAAAGCAATCTCTTCCTTGGTGAGAAAAGCTTCCACCCATCCTGAGAAGGTACCCACAAAGACCAAGAGATATTTATTTCCATACCTGGCTGGCTTGATTTCTGTAAATTCTACTTCCCAATGCATTCCAGGTCTAGTTCCTCTCAGCCGTTTTCCTGAGCTCTGGAAATTCTTTCCTACATTGACTCTCTAACAGGGTGTACATGCCTGAGCCACTTTCTCGGTTAGAGCAGTGAGATTTAGTATTCGGTATGGAGATTGGCGAATAATTTCAGTCAATTTTCTTGCCCCTAAATGAGTCCATTGATGCATTTGTGCTATTAGTCTCTGAGCATCTTCCTGTGGTAAAATCACCTTACCTTTGGAGTCAATCCATGTTCCTGTATCAGCATCGAATGTCCCCTGTTTCTTCTGTATTTGCTCCAGGTCATCCTCTGAGTATTTTAGTCGTTCCTTCTTTGGCAATTCAGCAGTTAATATCATTGGAGCAGGACTTCCTCTAGCAGCTGCTTTAGTCTCTTGATCAGCCATGTTATTCCCCTTTGCCACTTTAGAATTTCCCTTTTAATGTCCCGGGCAGTGAATTATGCTTACCTTGGTGGGCAGTAGCAGGACGTTGAGCAAGGCCAAGATCTCGTTTTTGTTTTTAATTTCTTTACCAGCTGATGTCAGTAGGCCTCTCTTCTGGTAGACCGTTCCGTGCACATGGGCCGTAGCAAAGGCGTACCTGCTATCAGTGTAGATGTTTACCTTTTTATCTTTTCCCAAAGTTAATGCTTGAGTTAAGGCAACCAGTCCTGCCCTTTGAGCAGAGGTGCCTTCTGGCAGTGTTTGGGCCCATATTACTTTGTGTCCATCCACCACCGCTGCCCCTGCTTTTCTTTTTCCATTTTCCAGAAAACTACTCCCATGTGTGAAATACGTCATCTCTGCATCTGGCAAAGGCTGGTCTTTTAAGTCCTTTCGCCATCCCTGTTCTTCTGCCAACACCTGCAAGCAATCATGCTCCGGGGACTGAATTTCTGGATCTGGTAGCAGGGAAGCGGGGTTTAGCCCAGTCGCTGGGGCAAAATTAATCCTGTCATTATTTAAAAGCAAAGTCTGGTAATGAGTTATGGGGGCATTTATGAGCCAGCGATAAGGTGGCTGTCTAACGACATTCTCAAGGGCATGAGGGGCATAGACAGTAAGATCTTGTCCCAAAGTCAGCTTGTCAGCATCCTTTACCAATGCAGCAACTGCTGCTATTACTCAGAGGCAGGTCGGCCATCCTGCCACTACTGGATCAAGCTTTTTAGATAGATAAGCTACCAGTCTCTTCCAGGGCCCAATCTTTTGAGTCAGTAACCCTTTGGCTATTCCTCGATTTTTGGCCACATAGAGATGAAAAGGTTTAGTTACACCAGGAAGTCCCAAGGCTGGAGCTGACATTAAAGTCCATTTAATATTATTAAATGCAGCTTGTTCATCTTTTCCCCAGGTAAAAGAGTCATTGCCCTTTGTAAGGGCATACAGAAGGGTTGCCATTTCAGCAAACCTGGGAATCCCTGCTGTACCAAGAAATTCCCTCAGTTGTTTAGTATTTTGTGGAGGGGGAATATGAAACACAGTCTTCTTTCTAGCCTCCGATAACCATCTTTTTCCTCCCTTTAATATATATCCCAGGTAACTGACCTGTTTCCAACATATCTGGGCCTTTTTTGCCGACACTCTATAGCCAAGTACGCCCAATTCTTGTAACAATCGGCCGGTGGCTTTGAGACAGGTTTTTTGACAATCTGCAGCTAGTAAGATGTCATCCACATACTGGAGGAGAGTTACCTGAGTATTTGTGGCCCGGAAGTGTGCCAGATCTCGGTGCAGGGCTTCATCAAATATGGTAGGAGAATTTTTAAACCCTTGGGGAAGTCCAGTCCATGTTAGTTGGCCCAAGACCCCGGATTCAGGATCTTTCCATTCAAAAGCGAAAATGTCTTGGCTGGCAGGGCTAAGCTGAAGACAAAAGAATGCATCTTTAAGGTCTAGAATAGTATACCAAATTCTGTCAGTGGGAAGGGAGCTCAGCAGATTATACGGGTTGGGAACCGTCAGATGTAAGTCCATAACCTGTTTATTAACTTCCCTCAGGTCCTGCGCAGGTTGATAATTGTTGCTCCCAGCTTTCGGACTGGCAGTAATGGAGTATTCCAAGCAGATTGACATCTTTTTAGAAACCTCAGGTCAAGGAGTCACTGTATATGAGGGCGAATCCCATCACGGGCTTCTTTAGACATTGAATATTGCCGCACTGCAACTGGGGCTGCCTGAGGTTTTAGTTCTATCTGGACTGGCAGTCGTTTTCTTGCCTTTCCCAAACCCGCTGTTTCAACCCATGCCTCAGGGTACTTTTTCAATCACAAGTCAATGTCTTTTTCCCCATCTTTTAAATTTTCAAACAGCTGGTATTCATCTTTCAAGTGAATTGTGAGTACATGAATGGGATCCCCTTTGTTGTCTGTAACCTGTAGGCCATCTGGTTTAAAATAGATGTGGGCTCCTATTTTGGTCAGGATATCCCGTCCCAGCAATGGGTATGGGCATTCAGGCATGACTAAGAACGAGTGGGATACCCGGCCCACTCTGAGGTCCACTGTTCTTCAGGTAGTCCATGAGTATTGTTTACATCCAGTGGCCCCTTGAACCCATCATTTTTTTCTCTTTTTTAGCCCCTGAATTTTGCAATAGAACTGAATGCTGAGCGCCAGTGTCCACTAGAAAATGGACTGGCTTCCCCTCCACCTTAAGGGTTACCCTGAGATTGGGGAGGGGGACCGAACCCCATCTTCCCTAATCGCTGTCATTGTTCAAGGTCATGACTCAGGTCTCCGGGGCTCGAGCATTTACCTGCTTCTTTTTTCTTTTGGGACAATATCTGATCCAGTGTCCCTTTTCCTTGCAGTAGGCACACTGGTCCTTAGACAGAGGGCCCCTACGGTTGCCAGGAACTCTCTCCCTTTCAGTACGACTTTCCTGTACTACGGTGGCCAGAATCTTAGTCAACTTTTTATCCTGTCCCTTGTCTCTTTCTCTTTCTCTCATCTAGGTTCTTTCTGCTTTCTTTCCTCTTTCTCTTCTTCTGTCTCTCGACTATAGAAAACTTTCTCTGCCACTTGCACTAAATCCTTCCACGACTTATCCGGCAGACCTTCTAATTTTTGAAGTTTTCTACGAATATCTCTAGATGAATGATCTATAAAAGATATGGCCACTGTTGCCTTGTGCTCATCTGAAGTAGGGTCATAGGGAGTGAACCGGTATGTTTCCATCAGCTGTTCTAAGTAGGCTGCAGGAGATTCCTCCAGCCCCTGGACCACTTCTCTTACCTTAGTCAAATTAGTGGGTCTTCGAGCAGCCCCCCGGAGACCCTCCATCAGAGTATGGTGATAGACGTTCAAGAAATGCCTACCTTCCGATCTATTTTAATCCCAGTTAGGACGCGAGAGGGGAAACCCTTCATTAATCTTGTCAGGGAGAACTGTAGGCCTCTCATCTGCCCCTGGGATATTTTTTCTTGCTTCTAGAAGGACCCATCCCCTCTCTTCAGTAGTCAGGAGTGTCTGTAAAAGCTGTTGGCAATCATCCCAAGTGGGCTGGTGAGAGAAGAGGACAGATTCAAATAAATCAGTTAAAGCTTGGGGATTCTCAGAAAAAGAGAGATTGTGGGCCTTCCAATTGTAGAGATCAGCTGAGGAGAAAGGCCAGTATTGGAGGGGTTGATTCCCATCCCCATCAGGGAACTGATAAGCTCATAATGGGAGGGCCACTGAGTCTGACTGAGCTGTTCTGGGGCTTTGTGTTCCGGCTGCTGGGCCACCTTCATTCTGAGGATCAAGTGGTGGTTACAGTGGGACTTATGGCAGTGTCTGCAGTGGTGCTGAGGGACTGGCAGCTCCTGGTGAGGGTCCTATTAGGGGACTGGAAAAACTGCATGCAGGGCCCGCCTTAGGCCCTGCAGAAGAACTGACAGCATTCAGAAGACTGACAGGGGAAACAGTTGGAGATCTGGCAGGAGAAATAGCTGGAGAATTGGCAGGGGAGATGGCAGGTGGATAAGAGGGCAGAAGATAAAAAAGGAGGAGATATGCCTTTGGGGAAGTGAGCACTTTCGTTTCTTCCTTAACAGCACAAACAGTTGTCGAAAGACTCCCTGTGGAAGGAACAAAGGAGCACAACCAAGGGGGTGGGTGGCAAACAATGTCTTCCCATGTTAGAATATAAGGTGCTTGATCAGGATGACCCCCTTGGGATTGGAGAGTCTTAGCCTTAACAGCAAGGATCATATCAAGGTGAAAGGTACCCTCCTGTGGCCATCCAACCTGAAAGGTAAGCCGCTCCGGAGAACAAAAAGTTTGCCACTTTCCTTTCCTAACTTCCACTGAGAGGTTATGTGCCCTATATCTCACTTCTGAGAAATGGTCAAAGGTGAGGGATAAGGGTGTAGTCACAGTCTGTCCCATAATGAAATCGTCCGTCAAAAAAGTCAGAGAGGCAACAACAGAGACAAAAAGAATCAGGCAAGTAATCAAACAAGGACACCCTTGTGAGTGGTACCACAATGCCCTGACAGAACGGCTGCCTGGTGGCGGTCGTTCTCTATGAAAATCAGATGGGAGGAGGACAGTCTCAGATCCAACCTCCCAAACGGAATCTGGAGCGTCCTCCAGTTTCCCAGCCAAGCGATATTCTGATTTGTCCGTCTACCGCAATGGCTTAATCAGACAACCAAGAAGGTTCAGACAGGCGCCTATGCAGAAACAGAGTAAAACAGAGATCTGACAAATAGAAAAGACTAACCTTTTTCAGGCCTGACCTCTGAGCCTGGTCTGGTGACAGTTAGGTAAGTGACACATTGGTTTCCCGGCCAACGCACCACATGTAAGACCTGCAGTCCCGATGCAGGAACTCCAGACTGCTCCCTTCCCAAAGAGACTCACAGACCGTGGTTCGATGCAAAAGCAAGAGGCACAGGTTTATTCAGATCGCGATGGGGTCGCCCCTTCAAAGCAGGAGACGACCCTGAGCATACAAAGCACAGAGTATTTATACCTAAAAACCAGACCACACATGTTTCCTTACATTGACTGGTCAGCAGAAAGATAACATAAAAAACAGTTTTGCAGCTGGCAGCTTGTGGGT
This sequence comes from Rhombomys opimus, assembly GCA_010120015.1. NCBI lineage: Eukaryota > Metazoa > Chordata > Mammalia > Rodentia > Muridae > Rhombomys > Rhombomys opimus. The sequence goes on from REGO01000644.1 coordinate 192,047, forward strand.
TTTTCCAAAAGCAGTCTGCCCTGCCCCAGGTTCCCTAGTTTTCAAAATAAGCTCATTCTGCCCTCTAGGGAAGGCCATCTGGTCTGGCCTCTATCCAAGGTTCAGTAGCCCCAATTGTTTTTCTTTCTAATCTGGCCCTTATTCAAGGTTTAGTTGTTTTGCTTTCTAGTCTGGGATGGTCTCATTTCTCATATGCATACAGGTTTTAAAACACTCGTGAAGCAAATAGCTATAAACATAGATATGACAGCCTTATGTTGGTCCTCTTCTTTAAAAATATAAATTAATAGCTTCCCAAAACATAAGTGCCAAGAAACCACTCACCTAGTGAGTCAAAGCTGATGATGAAATATCTTCTCTTATTTCAATACCATTTAAGCTACTTATCTTCAAAACCTCGGTAATGATAATATGCTCTACGGGATACATTACATGTATCTAAATTATTTGAAGACATCCTGCATTAAAAAAGTGAATTAAAAGAGAGCTGGATTTGTACATAACCTGTATTGTGCAAAATTCTTAATTTACTAGTGTTTTATTACTTTCCATAATATTAAAGAACTTTTAAACTTATGACTAATACATTGTTACCAAGCACAGAAACTGTGGATCTGATATCTGTGGACAAATGATCCATTCATATTTAATATATTAATTGTTTATATGTAAACTTCAGCCACAAGAATGCTTGTACAATCTTAAACATATGCTCCATATAAACTTTTTTCAAATATTAAAGCAAAAATGAAAATAATAATACTTCATATGTGGATAATTCTTGTTAATTGAAATTTCAAATTAATTAAGAAAAGTATTTCTGTTTCCTGTTTTCTCCTTCTTCCAATGTCCTTTTGTGTTTCTGAGTGAGGATTGAGCATCTTACCCAGGGTCCTTCTTCTTGATTAGGTTCTTTAGGTGTATATATTTTAGTATGTTTATCCTATTTTATATGTCTACTATGCACTTGTGAGTATATACTGTGTGTGTCTTTCTGTTTCTGGGATTCCTCACTGCAAATATTTGTCACTGTCAATTTGGACATTAATAAATATCAGCATACCAAATTTTAGTTCATTACTATAAGAACCTTTAAACACTTTAATAAACACAAATATTTGCAGTGAATGATCATTGTAATTTTAAGTGATATATATGACTTTGCATATACTTAAATTCCTCAGTTTCTTCAACAATATTTATATTGATTTTACTTTTTGTTTTTGTAAGGTTGTAATTAACTTCCCGACCACAGTAATTCATAATACACCTACAAAGTTATCAAGATTTAATATTTAGATGATAAATGCTGGTATGAAATATGTGCTACCTCAGGATTACTTTAAGTGGTGGTGGTTTTGCATGTTTTTCTTTTTCAATATGTCCCACAGATAGTTTCTAAGTTGAGTTTTCTGTCTAACTGAAGATTATTCTATTTGTGAATCAAAATGTTAAAGGAAATGCCCTGTTCTCAGAAACCCAAGTCTCAACTGTAGTATGATTCTAGAATCCATATTCAAATACACAATGTATGGGTTACAACTTATGTTGGCAAAGGTGACAATTTGCCACCTGAAGCCTAACTTAAACTCCATACAAGTGGCACCTTCAGATTAAATATCTTTTTCCAAGAAAGTGGCTGAGCTGCATGACCGAAAGCATTATTATATATACCTGAGGTTGACCTGAAATTTATCTTTAGTTTATTATGTCTAGCTTTGCTTTTTTTTGTCCTTTCTAGAAACCTCATATTTTTTCCACTTTCATGTTGACTTCTGTTATGTATCTCCTAAAATATTTTCCTATCTTTCATGGAGCATTTTCATGTGTTGTTAGTGGAAACAGGATAAGATTAGAACGAGTCTTGCTGTGTCAGCTCAGTTTTCTGTATTGATTGGGAGGAAATCGATGAGTTTTTAAATTAAATTCTCCTTTCTAATGCAGTGGCACAGGTGGAAGTTGGTTTTATTGACACACTGGTAAAGAGGACATAACATTGCAAAGAGAGAGGCCAAAGATGTAATTTTGTGAGTTGAATAAATCATGGTGGTTTTTCTGTAACACTGAATGAAAAGAGTGTACCAGAAAGTGTTAGCAAGTTCACATGTGTACAGTGTTTGTGGCTTTTTAAAATATTCTTTATTTTTAATTTTTATGTATTTATTTCTATCTGTGATGTGTACAGGTGCTCTTGGAGGTAGAGCAGTTATCCACATGCCAGGAGATTGATTAACAGATCATTTTGTACCATCTGCTGTAGATAGGTGATTTGGAGACACACTCTCATCCTTTAGAAGTACAGGAAGTACTCTTCAGAGATAACTTTCTTTTCCAGTGTATGCCAGTTATATTGAATTTAATCAAGTAAAATTTCTCTCCAAATTAGAACAAGTTATTCAATCCATTTTACTTATTTGTGAAAGTAGTATTAACACCTATTTCAACATGTAAAAGAAATTTAACTCAGCCAGAATTCACCATCATGGACTTAAAAGCTGTTTGCTTGGGTAAAATAATGGGCATTAAATTTCAGTGGTTCCTGATAGGTAAGTGTGTTTTTGCAGTAATGTGGACAACTCAAATAATGTGGTTACTTTCTGCATAGTTGTCACATGACATTTCACAATTTCTTACAGATCTATTTCTAGTTTCACCTTAAGATTTATAAAAATGATCTTCTATGAGGAAGAAAAATGAGAAACATAAATTGATATATTAGCAGACACTATGTAAGATAATTAATTCTGAATATATTGTATAAAATGTATCTTATGAATTTTAGTATATTAATATTATGAAAACTATTTTATTGATTGAAAGTGATTTATGCCAATTTAAAAACTTGTTTTTCTTGGGGATCTGAGATGGTTTTTTTAACATAACCAGTAATAGACTGTCTTCCTTTTTATACATTTATGGGAATAAACCAGTTATAGAGCAGAAATTCCAAATGATTTTAATATCTCTATGAAGATTACATTGTACTTCTTAGATATGTAAAGTATGGATTTTGTTTTATTTGTATATATAGAAAATTTAGAAAACCATTCTAACCTTACCATCTCTTTTATTTTCTAATAAGGCCATAAACACTATCAGAAAATCTCCTCATCTAAGTATTTCTAAAGCTCATCTTCTCTCCTCTATTCCCTATTTATAATCACATTTTCCTAATACTTTAAATGTTATAAAAAAAGATATGATCTTATGGGAAACTTAAATAAAGCAAAATGATCTTTCTTACTGATACTGAAATTTTACTGAGTTTTGTTCGAAACCTATAAAATTCAATGATTCTGACAGTAAGGACCAAGTGAAGAATAATTTCTACCATATCCCTGTCCATACCTTTGGAAGACATCACTGGATTCTACATCACTAGAATCCAGGCCAGAACCCCTGAACCCCTGAACCCCAAATAAGTCCAAATTACCCTGGCTGCAACTGCTCAGCATAACTCCAACAGCTCCTATTCTCCTCATCAGCATATCTAGGCCCACACATCTATCAGAAACCTCCTATAAGCCATGACCTTGGCCACAGGTGCCTACCTGCTCCTACCCAGCATAACCCCAACAACCCCTTATCTCCTGTTACCATATCCTGAATCACAATTCTGGCAGAAGACTCATTGTCCACAAGATGCAAGGCCAGCATTCTTTTTTTTTTTTTTTTTTTTTTTTTTTTTGGAATGGTAAAAAAAAATCTTTTTGGATAAGTACCAATGATACAGGAACTGTGCAGACAAACACAGCTCTTCCACAATAGAAGAAACAATCTACAGAGCAAGAGAAAATCATTGGAAACTACACATCTTACAAAGAGTTAATGGCTAGCTGTATATACAGAAGTATCTAAAGTTTTTGTTACTAGTATTTTTTATTTACTCCCATGATGCCAGCATTCCCTAAAACAGAGACCATGCCAGCTCCCTGAAAATTAGGCAGAAGCCTCCTATCCTACCAAAAGCTAAGCCAAAATCCTGAAACCCATTGGTCCTCTTGTCTGATCACTGGCCATGCACAGGCCTAAAACTTTATCCCCCAATGTGGACGACAGACCTCTGTAGGAAAAGAGACCAACAAGGCCATTAGAAGTCCATCTCCCACCTCAGACAAAGACCCCTAATCAGACAATGACCATAGGCCATTCCAGCCAGAAGACAAGAAAAGAAGCAGAAACCAAGAAAACACCCATCCAACAAAGACAAACCCACAAATTGGCACCTAGATTCATAATCACTTCAAATTGAGATGCTTAAATGTCAGTGTAAGAACACAACCAACATAATCCAGGGCAATAAGTCACCACCACAGCCTATCCATACTACAATATTAAGCTCTGAATATCCCAGTACAACTGAAACACACACACACACACACACACACACACAAACATGACCTTAAAAGAACTTTATGAGGATGATAAAGGTCCCTAAAGAAGAAATGAATAAATCTCTTGAAGAAATAAAGTAAAAAACAAAAACAAAAACAAAAACTAAAAACTGGAGAAAATTAATAAATCACTCAAATAATCACTAGAAAGTTAAGCAAAAAAACAAACAGGTGAAGGAAACTGTTCAAGATTTGAAAATGTAAATATAAGCAATAATAATAATAAAAAATTGACAGAATTCTGGAAAAGCAGAATCCAGGTAGATGAATAGGAACTACAAACACAAGCATCATCAACAGAATACAAAAGATGGAAGAGATAATGTCAGGCATTTAAGATACTACAGAAGAAATAGAATTACCAGTGAAAGAAAATATTAAATCTAAGAAATTCCTAACAGAAAAATATCAAGGAAGTCTTGGACACTATGAAAAGACAAAACCTAAGAATAATAGGCATAAATGTAGAACCACAGTTCAGAAACCCTGAAAATATTTTAAACAAAATCATAGAAGAAAAAATTCCTATCCTAAAGGAGGATGTGTCAATAAATTTAAAAGCTTATATAACACCACATAGATTGACTAGACAATAAAGTTTCCTTGTCACATAATAATCAAAATTCTAGACATACAATACAAAGAAAACATTAAAATATTCAAAGGAAAAATCCAAGTACCAAATAAAGGCAGACCTAACTGAGTTATATCCAACTTTTCAACCAAGACTCTAAAAGCCAGAAGAGCAAAACATCTAAAGGATGTCTGGCATACTCTAAGAAACCACAGATGCCAATACTATATCCATCAAAATTTTCAATTATCATAAATGGAGAAAACAAGATATTTCATGACAAAGTCAAATTTACACAGTATCTAGCCACAAATCTAGCCCTACAGAAGATACTAGAAGGAAAACTGCAACCCAAGGAAGTTAATCATGTGAACAAAAACACAGGCAATAAATAAACACACACCATCCAAATCCAAAAAGCAACACACACACAGACACACACACACACACACACACACACACTATTGTCACCATCATCAAAACAATAGGAATTGACAATCATTGCTCATCAATATTTCTAAATAACAATGGGCTCAATTCACCAATAGAAAGACACAGGCTAACAGAATTGATGTGAAAACAAGATCCATCCTTCTGCTGCATACAACAAACACAACTCACAATCAAAGGTAGACATTTCCTCAGAATAAAGCAAAAAGCAAGCTAATATAGCTATTATAATATCTACTGAAATAGACTACAACCAAAATTAATCAAAAGAGATGGAGGGCATTTCATACTTATCAAAGGAAAAATCCACAAAGTTGACATATTAATTCTTACCATTTACGCACCAAATTCAAGGACACACACATTTGTAAAAATAAGCTTAAACCACAAATCACCCCTCATACTTCATAGTGTGACACTTCAGTAACCCACTCTTACCAATGGACGGGTCACCCAAACATAGATAGAAAAATAATAGCGCTAACAAACATTATGAACCAAATGGACCTAACAGATAATTACAGAATATTTCACGCAAACACAAAAGAATATATCACTGTTGCCCTGTAGTAGAGCTTGAGATAGGGGATGGAGATAGCCCCAGATGATCTGTTGTTGTACAGGATCATTTTGGAGATTCTGGGTTTTTTGTTTCTCCATATGAAGCTGAGAATCTTTTTTTTTTCAAGGTCTGTAAAGAATTGAGTTGGTATTTTGATGGGAATTGCATTGAATCTGTAGATTGCTTTTGGCAGGATGGCCATTTTCACAATGTTAATCCTACCAATCCATGAGCACGGGAGATCTTTCCATCTTCTGAGATCTTCTTCGATTTCTTTCTTCAGAGACTTGAAGTTTTTCTCAAACAGGTCTTTCACTTGCTTGGTTAGAGTCACACCAAGGTACTTTATGTTATTAGTGGCTATTGTGAAGGGTGTTGTTTCCCTAATTTCTTTCTCAGCATTTTTGTCTTTGGTATACAGAAGGGCTTCTGAAGTTTTTGAGTTGATTTTGTATCCTGCCACTTTGCTGAAGGTGTTTATCAGCTGAAGGAATTCTCTGGTTGAATTTTTGGGGTCGCTCATGTATACTATCATATCATCTGCAAATAGTGACACTTTGACCTCTTAAAGACAAACATGGTATATACTCGCTTACATAAACCTACAAGATATGATAAACATAATGAAATCTATACACCTAGATGGACTAGATGGACTGATATGAGGAAATCTGGGAAATAACACCCTTTACAATAGCCAAAATAGTATAAATTATCTTGGGATACTTTTAACGAAGCTAGTGAAAGACCTGTATGATAAAAACTTCAAGTGTCTGAAGAAAACTGATAGAGATATCTGAAGACAGAAATATCTTCCTTGCTTATGGTTTGATGTTTTTAATATAGTAAGTAAATTACCAAAAGCAATCTACAGATTCAATTCAATATCTATCAAAATTCCAACACAATTCTTTACAGAGCTTGAAAGAACAGTTTTCAACTTCATATGTATAAAACAACAACAACAACACCCAAAAAAAAACAAAAAACAAAATAAAACAAAAGTGCTGGTAAGCTAAAGCAATCCTATACAATAATAGAAATTTGGCTCCCATCCTGTTTCCTGTTTTCCACTGCTTCTGGTGTCTATCCTGTTTGCCTTTGAAAGGCTCCTTCCAACAGGGGATTGAAGCAGATGCTGAGACACACAGACAAATTTTGGGCAGAGGACAGGGAGTCTTATGGAAGAAGAGGAGTGGGGATATAAAGACATGGAAGGGACAGGAGCTTCACAAGGAAACCAAGAAAGCCAAAAATCTGAGCCCTGAAGAGTTTGATATATCAACCAAGGACCATGAGTAGAGAAGACCTAGATCCCCTGAAGAGATGTAGCTGAAGGTCAGCTCAGTGTCTATGTGGTTTTCTGAGTAAGAGGAGCACGTGCTGTCTCTGTCATGAACTCTGATGTTTGCTCTTTGATCATTTGCTTCTGGTGGTGCAGCCTACAAGGCCACAGAGGAAGAAGATCCAGGCAGTCCTGATGAGACTTGACAAGCTATGGGCAGATGGCAAAGCGGGAGAACTCCTTCTTTGGGTGAACTAGGGGAAAAGAATGCAGGGGGAGATGGAGGGAGGGAGAGAGAGTTGGGACTTAAATTGGAAATATAACAAATAAATTGTGAAAAAATTAAAATAAAAAAGAACTTCTGGACGCATTATAATCCTTGATCTAAAGGGGTACTACAGATCTGTAGTAATAAAAACTGCCTGGTATTGGCATAAAAACAGACAGGTGGATCAATGGGATAGAACTGAATTACCAGACATAAATACACATACCTAATGACAACTGATTTTTTGATAAAGAAGCCATAAATATACACTGGAAAACAAAACTTCAACAAATGGTTCTTGTATAACTGGATGGCAGGATGTAGAAGAATTGCAAATAGACCTATATATAGCATCCTGCACAAAACTCAAGTCCAAGTGGATCAAAGAACTCTACATAAAACCAGATACATTGAACCTAAGAAAATGGGGTATAATCTTGGATGCTCTGTCACAGCTTACCACCTCCTGAACAGAACACAATATCACAGACACTGAGATTAAAAATTAACAAATGAGACCTCATGAAACTGAAAAGCTTCTGTAGGGCAAAAGACACCTTCAAAAGAATAAAATGGCAGTTTACAGAATAAGAAAAGATGTTCACCAATTTTACATCGACAGAGGGATGATATCCAAAATAAATAAGGAACTCAAGAAACTAGACCTCAACAAATCAAATAACACAATTAAAAATGGGGTGCAGATATAAGCAGAATTCTTGACGGGAATATCTAATGATTGAATATCACTTAAAGAACTGTTTAACAGTTCTTTAAATCAAAACAATTTTGAGATTCCATATTGCACCTGTCAGAATGGCTAAGATCAAAAACATAAGTGACAGCTCATGTGGAGAAAAGAGAACACTCCTCCATTACTGGTGAGAGCACAAACTTCTACAGCCACATTGGAAATCAATATGATGTTTTGTTTTTGTTTTTGATTTTCAGAAACTCATAGATGTACCAGCTATTCTACTCCTGGGCATATGCCCAAGGGATGTTCTATCATACCACAAGGACATTTGCTCAACAATGTTCATAGCAGCTTTATTTTTAATACTTCTACGGAACATGTCCCTCAACTGAAGAACAGATAAATTAAATGTGGTACACTTAACAAAAATAGAGCATTGTTCAGCCATTAGAAACAATAGCAACATAAAATTTGGAGGCAAATGGATGGAACTAGGAAGATAAAATCATCTCAAATGTGGTAACCCAGACCTAGAAAGACTAACATGTTATATAATCACTCATAAGTGGATAGTTGATCTAAAGTAAAAGACAATCAACATACAGTCACAGACCCAGAGAGACTAAGTAACAGGAGGGCTTAAGGTGGAATGCAAGTTATCTCCCTGGGCAGGGAAAATACAATAGATTTCATGGGTGAACTGCATGTGTGTGGGGTTGGGAACAGGAGGGATCAGTTTGGTGGAGGTCGGAAAGGAGAATATACTTGGGAAGCATATGAAATTAGGCTGCATTTTGAGACCAGGTGGAAACATGGTACAATGGAAACTGTATGGAATCTACAAGAGCCACACTAGCAAAGACTCCTAGTAATGTTGTACACAAGGACTGAACTGGCCATCTTCTGTAATCAGACAGTCCTCAAGGGGAGGGTTTGGGACACCAATACAGCCACAAAACCTTCAACCTACACTTTTTCTTGCCTGCAAAGGTGTGCTGGGACAGGAACCCAGAAAAACTGTTATCAAAGATACCAGAGATAGTTCATGGAGCAACTGATGGGAGCAGATGCAGAGTTAAACCGACAAACATTTGGGACAACTCATGGAGTCCTGTAGAAAAGTGGGGAAAAGAATCAAAGGAAGCAGTGGGGTAAGGGATGCCATGAGAACAGGGTCCACATACTCTACTAACCAAGACTCATGGAGGCTTACAGAGATCACAGAGGCTGTAGTGGTCTTGACCTAAGTCCTCTACATATATGTTATGGCTGAGCAAGTTGGTGTTCTTGTGGGAATCCTAAGAGTGGGAACAGGGCCTGTCCCTGAACCTTTTGCCTTTTGTGGAATCTTTTTCTTCCTACTGGATTGCCTTTTTTCAGCCTTTATGAGATTGTATGTGCCTGACCTTATTGTAGCTTATTATACTGTATTTGATTGATATCCCTGGGAGGTCTGCTTTTTTTTTTTTCTGGGGGAGAGGGGAAACGGGAAGAGAGTATGGGGGAAGGAGGAAGGGGAAACTGCAGCCAGAATTAATATGAGATAAGAATATATAAAGGAAAAAATAAACAAATAAATAATAATCTTTTAGCCAATGTACGTCATGCTCTAGATGTAAACAAAGGAATTAATGCTCAACTAAAAGGAGACTTGATGGTGTTCAATCAGAGGA
>REGO01000644.1:202905-230389 GCA_010120015.1 Rhombomys opimus
AATTTAAAAAAGCTCAAAAAAACAATAATTTTAAATATTTTAATCTAAGATATTTTTGTTGACAAAATAAAAATGAATGCATAAACAGTGAACTTAAAATTCAAAAAGAGTTTTTATACTTAGAATCTGGAGGGTAATATTGTTGCTCAAATTGAATAAAATTGCATGAAAATTTGTGTTATACATCTAAACATGATAAATTTTACATTGTGGTTTAAAGATGCATGGTGGATACTTTTACTGAACATCATATCTTATAATAGTAACATGATAAAAAAGATATTGTTTCAATAATTTAGACTACACCTCTTTGAAAATGAACAGAAGTTATAAAAAGTGAATTTTCATTAAAATGCCTATTACACAGATGAAGTGAAGTAGAATCTGTCAAAACTTACATGTTACAATATTTAAATTAAACCCTTTTACCACAGACAGTGATTCAAAATATTTGCTTCTGGATTTAGTTTTGTTTTATTTCCCACAACGAAGTCTGAGAAAAACATTAATCATGCTACTACAGTATGCAAAAGAGAACCTATTCAGCAATCTTAGTGTGCTTGCTTTGAAAGTGTCAATATGTAGTCATGCAGGCTTTGAGTGTGTAATTCTGTGTCAGCTTACCTCAGAGGAAGAGGGACCACTCTTACTGCAGAGGCTAGAAGGAGTATGAACTCTGGAGAAACTAGAAGCTCTAGGTTAAGAAGACTGTCTTCCAGATAAGGAATTCAACCTGAAATAGAAGGAGAGCAGAGGAGGGAGGACCCAAAAGGTCAGCCCAAGGGGAAGAGCAAGAAGAAGCAAATGATCAGTCTATAAAATCTCCTGACTAACAGAACTCCTTCTGCCACATACTAGTGGTTCTCTCAACAGTAGAGGCATTGGTGAGCAGAGCCAGGATCTTGGGCTTGTGGAGGGTAGTTGAAAGTTGGAACAAAACAGGTCTTTCCTATGCACAGCACAATCAATGCAAGCTGGTTTTTCTGGGACTACATTTTGTGAGTTAATAGGCCCAGATTACCATAGTACCATTCTCTGTCCAAGTGTTTGTTTAACAGATATGTGGACAGAGCTGAACCACACACTGCTTAAATTCTGAGTAACTATAGCTCCCTGGTGTTATTGTAAACCTGCCCTCAAAGGAGAAGGTAGTCACTTAAAGCAGTGGCTAGATCCCAGACATAAGACCTCAATTGTCAGTCACTGAAATCCTGTCAATGTTTCCTCCACTCAATTGCAACAACCAGTCCTCCGCCCTCATTCAACCCCAAATTAAGTAATTAAAACTAGTAAGACAAGACACACCCTCTTTTCCTGGGTTATAAGCTGCTAGAAGTTCACATTCTGGTCAGGCTACATGAATGCTCTCCTGCTGTCACAGTGCATCTTTCCTTCCACCCTAAATCTTCCTTGTTGAAAGTTTAAAATTCAGAGGTTCTTTGTGGAAGGCTCCTGTCCTGTTACTTGTCTTCTCCTACTTCCAATGTGTATCCACCAGGCTATCAAAGGAGACAGAGACTAATAGCCAAATTTTGTGCAGAGTGCAGGAAAACTTATGGAAAGAGAGGGAGATAGAAAGACTTGGAGGGGACAGGGACTCCACAAAGACAACAAGAGCCAAAGGGGGGACCTGCAGAGACCAATACTTCAACAAAGGACCTTATATGGAAAGGACTTAGAGCCCCTGTTCAGAGGAAGGACATAGGCTGCTCAATTTCCAAGTGGTTTACTTAGTAAGAGGTACAGGGGCTGTTTCTGTCATAAACTTAGTGGCTGGCTCTTTGATCAACAATGCCTGAAGGGTGCAGCCTTGATATGCCACAGAGGAAAGTGATGCAGCCAGCCTTGATAAGACCTGATAGGCTAGGGTCAGATAAAAGGGGAGGAGGTCCTCCCTTATCAGGGAACTAGGGAAAAGTTATAGGAGGAAAAGAGGATAGGTGGTAATGGGAAAAGAGAAGGGAGTGGGCTGCAGCAGGGATGCAAATTGAATAAATTATAATAAATGAATAAATGTGAAATTTTTTACTTGGTTCTCAATGTGAATAGATCTTCCTTTCAGCACTTATCCTAGGGGGCAGGAAGATGTCACAATCCAAGATTCATTCTTTTCATGAAGCACTTGAAAGACAAGTTTCAGTTCTTGCTCCCTTTTTTCCCCAGGAACATGAAGTGGAGAGAGACCAAAAGCAATTTATAAAGGGAGCTTTTGCTGGGAATGATGTCATCAAAGAGTTTCCAAAAGAGAAGAGGGAAGATATCCAGACCAATAAGCCAAAGGGCGTGATTCTGACCTTGCCTGGCTGGGGAGAGTGAGGCAGAATGGACCTGAAGCCCTGTGCCAAGAAAAGACTCAAGTACGTTGTGGGATCTGTCAGAAGAGAACATATATTCTCCAATTCACCCTGAAGTGTATCTCACTCACCTCGCCTTGAGTGGTGCCCCATCAACTTTTGACTAAATCCTGAATATTTCTTTTACTCTTTGGCTTTCCAGGTTTCTCATTAAAGACCCTGAAGGTCCCCCAAGAAAAGATAAGAATTTGTCCCATATATCTCTCAATAAGAAGCACAACATACATGCTGCAGCTCAACACGTGAGGTTTAGAGAGCTCTTTACTGGTCTGAGTTCCATGGCTTCTCTTGCTTGAGAGAACTATTTTAGTATCAGTGGTCAGAGTGAAGTGTGATATTTTTCTTTTTTTTTTTTTTTTTTTTTGTTTTTTTTTTTTTTTTTTTTTGAGACAGTATAACCTCAGGCTGGCTTTCAGCACCAAATCCTTGATGCTGGGCATGACCCACACTTCTAATCCTTGAACACAGCACCTCTTAAAATCTGTATGCTGCTATACCAGCCTGGGAAGTGTGGTGATGACCAATGGATAGAATTTCCTTTTTTCACTGACAGGCCGTTAAGAGTAGTAAAGTCAGGTAGGCTGTGCTGTTCTGACTACTGACCAGGTTTAGTCTGAAGAGAGACTTTTACAAGCAAGAGCAAAACCTCCAAGTCAGTTTCTTTCTTTCTTTCTTTCTTTCTTTCTTTCTTTCTTTCTTTCTTTCTTTCTTTCTTTCTTTCTTTCTTTCTTTCTTTCCATTTTCCTTTTTAAAATTTTATTACAATTTACTAACTTTGTATCCCAGCTGTAGCCCCCTCCCTCATGCCCTTCCAACCAGGCCCTTCCTCCCTCTTCTCCTCCCATGCGCATTGCACAGTCCACCAATAGGGGAGATGCTCCTGCCCTTTCATTTGACCATAGCCTATCAGGTCTCATCAGGACTGGCTGCATTGTCTTTCTCTGTGGCCTAGTAAGTGTGATCACAGCCCACCACACACACACCCCACTCAGTGTTAGGTGATCAAAGAGCCAGCCACTGAGATTATGTCAGAGACATTCTCTGTTGCCCTTACTAGCGTACCCACTTGGAGAATGAGATGCCAAGGGCTACATCTGTGAAGGGGTTCAAGTTATCTCTATAAATGGTACTTGGTTGGAATATCAGTCTCAGAAAAGACCCCTGAGACCAGAATTTTTGGTTCTATTGCTCTCTTTGTGGAGCTCCAATCCCCTCTAAGTCTTTCTATCTCCCCATTCTTTCATAAGATTCCCTGCACTCTGCCCAAAGTTTGGCTATAAGTCTCAGCATCTGCTTTGATACCCTGCTGGGTAGAGTCTTTCAGAGGCCCTCTATATAGTAGGCTCCTCTCTTGTTCCTTGTTTTTGCTCTCTTCCAATTTCAGTCCCATCAGCCTTTCTGAATGAAGTTGGAGCATGTTACCCAGGGTCCTTCTTCTTGCTTAGCTTCCTTAGGTATACAGATTTTAGGATCATTTTTCCTATATTATATGTTTAATATCTACTTATAAATTAATATATACCATGTGTGTCCTTCTGCTTTTGGGAAACCTCATTCAGCATGATCTTTTCTAGCTCTCACTATATGCATGCAAATTTCATGTTTTTAATTGCTGAGTACTATTCCATTGTGTAAATCTACCACAATTTCTATATCCATTACTCAAATGAGTGACATATGGGTTGTTTCCAGATTCTAGCTATTACAAATAAAACTACTACAAAATGGTTGAGCAAATGTCCTTATTATATACTTGAGCATATTTTGTATGTATGCCTAGGAGTGCTTTAGCTGGATCTTGAGGTAGCACTATTCCTAATGTCTGAGAAAGCACCAGATTGATTTCCAATGTGGTTGCACATGTTTACATTCCCACCAACCAAGGAGGAGGGTTCCCTTTTCTCCACATACTCTCCAGCATGTGCAATCACTTGAGCTTTTGATCTTAGCCCTTCTGATGACAGTATGATGAAATTGGAGCATCATTTTTATTTGCATTTTACTGTTGGTTAAGGATGTTGAACATTTCTTTAAGTGTTTCTCTGTCATTCAACATTCCTCTATGGAGAATTCTCTTTATAAATCTGCACTCCATTTTTGAATTGGTTTACTTGATTTGTTGCTGTTTAACTTTGTGGATTCTTTAAATATACTGGATATGAGTCTTCTGTCAGGTAGAGGGTTGGTGAAAATCCTTTTCCGATCTGTATGCACCCGTTTTGTTCTTCTGACAGTGTCCTTTGCTTTACAGAAGCTATTCAGTTTCATGAGGTACCATTTATTGATTGTTGCCTGTACTGTTTGTGTTCTGTTCAGGAAGTTGTCTCCTGTACCAATGAGTTCTAGTCTCTTCCCCACTTTTTCTTCTAACAGGTTTAGTGTGTCTGCATTTATATTGAGGTCTTTGATCCACTTGGACTTTAGTTTTGTGCAGGGTGATGAGTATGGATCCATTTGTATTTTTCTACATGTAAGCATCCAGTTAAACCAGCACCATTTGTTGAAGATGCTATCTTTTTTTCCATTTTATGGTTTTGGCATCTTTGTCAAAAATCGGGTGGCCATAAGTGTGTGAGTTTATTTCTGTGTCTTCTATTCAATTCTATTGATCAACCCGCCCGTTTCCATGCTAGTACCTTGGATTCTCAATTGCTACCTCAGATCATTATGGTCTAAATGACTCTTACAAATGTAAAAATTATCCATTCTGCTGTAGGCTTGTATTTTTAGACCAGAAGGTTTGAGCCATATCACAAGAAAAGTGATAACAAACCAGTATTTGTTCACAAAATATGAACTGATTTTAGCTTTAAACATATGTTATTAAGCAAGGGATGATCTGGGGTGTGGTGGCACCCACCTTTAACCCCAGCAGAGGCAGCTGGATTGCTGATCTATAAAGTAGGTTCTAGGCCATCCATAGCTATACAGCAAGACCCTGTATCAAAAAGCAAATATTAATAGTAAAGAAATGATATTTTCTATAGAGAAAGAAATTAGAGCATTAACATGGTCCCTAGAAATTCACAGGCTATTCAGAACACTGTTGGGTAGAGTTATACAAAGTAGAGAGGTTAGAAAATAGGAAAAATTCCAGAGAGAAAGTGGGCTGCTCTAGGGTTGAGCATGTGACACAAATGTCATTGAACTGTATAACCTATATGTTCCCTTGAGTACTGAGGTTTGCCCTTCACCAGTACAATATTGAAATGCGTTACACTTGCCATTCTGAAACAGGAATGAACTGTGTAATGGGTATAGCACAGAGATAATTGATGGGGATGTAGGTCAGTTGCTACAGAATGCCTTTCTAGCATGCACAATGCTGCAGACTCAGTTACCACCATTTATACACTGTTCTGCACCCAGTATAGGCTTCAGGAACACTTATATTTCGTGGGATTACCATTCCTGTGTTGTCTCCGAGCTCCAACCCACCACAGCATATGGAAATTTTTGTCAAACTAATAGCCCTCCAAATCAGTTCCCAAGAACTTAGGTTTCAAAATAGCCAGTTCAAACATATGTATCTTTATTTTATAAGCAAAGTTTTAAACAATATTGATATAGCCACCATTCCACAATAAAGTAGGGGGACAACTTTCATTTATCCATTGTCAAATATAGAGACATTATATTTCATTAATATTCAAAGAACCCAAATATTTTTTTTACTATTATTATGTATATTTTATAAGCAAAGAAATACACAATGAAGCAAATGTGGTACTAGCACCACAATATTTACATGTGAGTGTGTTCATTTATGTTGTTTAAGGATGAGTAAATTACTTTAAATCTCAGGATCATCATTTCTTTAGAAATAGCAGACTACCATACTTCAAGCAACAAATATTTTAGTGAAGATGTTGCAACCTAATGTAAAATATTACTATGAAGTTAGGTTTTGGAAAGCCTGTAAGTAGAAATAACTCTTAAATTTCAATTCAAACACAATATAAACTTACATGATTATTTTTCTTTTATTCATTATGGTACTAAAATAATGCATTTTAGTATACTTTGTGATTCTGTTTAATTAAATGTTTCTCTTCCTCTTGAATAGATGGTGTCAGACTTATTTTTAATTCATTTAAAAATCATTTATTAATTATAATTTTTTCACTTTGTATCTCTGCTATAGCCCCCTCCCTCATCTCCTCCTTGTCCCATCCACCCTCTCTCTTCTACCCCTATACCCCTCCACTAGTCCACTGATTGGGGAGGTCCTCCTTCCCTTCCATCTGACCCTAGCCTATCAAGTCTCATCAAGACTGGCTGCATTATCTTCCACTGAGGCCTGGCAAGGCTATATTCCCCAGAGGGAGGTGATCAAAGAGCTAGCTACTGAGTTCATGCCAGGCACAATCCCTGCTCCCCTTACTAGGAAACCCACATGGAGACTGAGCTGCCTATGGGTGCATCTGAACAGGGGATCTAAGTCTTCTCCATGCATTTTCTTTGGTTGGAGTATAATCTCTGCAGAGCCCCCTGGGCCCAGAATTTTTGGCTTTCTTGGTCTCCTTGTGGAACTCCTCTCCCATCTATCTTTCTATCTCCCCATTCTTCCATAAGATTCCCTGGACTCTGCACAAGTTTGGCTGGATGTCTCAGCATCTGCTTTGATGTGCTGATTATTTAAGTCTAACAAAGGCCCCCTGTAGAAGGCTCCTGTCCTGTTCACTGTATTCTACTTAAGATGTCTATCCTGTTTGCCCTTAAAATGAGGGTTAAGCCTCTTCCCTAGGGTCCTCCTTCATGCTTAGCTTTTTTAGGTATACAGATTTTAGTATACTTATCCTATGTTGTATGTCTAATATCCACTTATAAATGAGTATATCCCATGTATATCGTTTTGATTTTGGGTTACCTTACAGGATGATATTTTCTAGTTCCATCCATTTGCATGCAAATTTCATGATTTCCTTGTATTTTTATTGCTGAGTAGTATTCCATTGTGTAAATGTACCACAATTTCTGTATTCATTCCTCATTTGAGGGAAATCTAGGTTGTTTCCAGATTCTGACTATTACAAATAAATCTGCCACAAACATGGTTGAGCAAATGTCCCTGTTGTATAGTTGAGCATATTTTTAGATATATGCATACACATGATTAGGTTTATGTGTTTGAACATACATAAATATGAATATATGATTTAGGATATTAGTTTATGGAAGCTGTGAAGTCACAGTCTACAGTCTGATGCCTGGGACTGGTAAGATATATAGATAAGAAAATTTAAATGTATGTATATTATATAAAGAAATGAGTATTTGTGTGTTTGGATATGGAAATACATACATGAAGGAAATATTTCCTTAAAGGGAGTAAATCACAAAATTATGATAGTTAAAAAGTCTTATGTTTACTGTCATATAAAAACTAAAATTTCAGGAAAACAAGTGATATATTTACAATCTGTGTCTGAAGACCTGAGAAACAAATTATATTCAATCTTGACAACTTTGAGATACAGGAGCAGCTTATATTTCAGTTTTGTATCCTAGACAGGAAACTTGCTAAGATCCCAGACCAAAGACATTAAAACAGGAGGAATATGATCTTATTCAATCAAGAGGTAATGTTTCTGCTCAAGTTAGTCCCACAACAAATTAGATTAAGTATATTCTCACTAACAAGGAGGTCTATTTTCTACCCATATTGGCTCAAATGATAATCTCATCTGGAAATAAACTCAAAGTCACACCTAGAAAAATATGTATGTATGCATAGAAATATAAAAATACATCTGTATATTACATATTCATTATGATTAGCCAAAAACTATTCAAAATAGCCTTCTAAGTGAAATTTTACAATGCCACCAGCTAATGGCTAAGTAAATGAAAGAAAACTGGTATTACTATACAATGAATTATAACTCAGCATTAAGAATGAACTAACTATTCAGTGGATGCTGTACTGCATGAGTAAATTTGAAAATAGCCAATTTTGAAATCTTCATATTTGTTTAAAATATTCAGAATTTAAAGGAGATTGATATCATTTTGAGCTCAGCCTGCAAAAAGGGATTTTTCCATCTGAGCTAATAAGGATTTTACTGGATGATGGAAATATATAGAAATTGGATTGAGTCAATGGATTAAAAAATCTGAAAATGTACCAAGTTATTAAATTTAATCTTAAATTGTTAATGTAAATAGTGTTATACATTCATATGAAATGTTTTTATATTTATGTGTTTGTGCCTTTGCTACCAGTGAATGGGCTAAGGAACAGATGTTAAAATGAATAAAGTGTATTTAATAAAAGTTAAATAAAAAATTAAAAAAAAATAAAAGCCATGTTGCTGAATTAAAATTATTCTACTTATAATGAATAATTAGAAACAAAATTTGTTAATCATTTATAACTAAAAAGGCATCATGATATGCAAAATAAAATAGACATGAAAAGTCAGCTATTTGTATTTTTTGTTTTTTTTTTCTGTTTTTTAAATTTTATTTTTTTTATGAGTTACATTTTGTTAACTCTGTGTCCCAGCTGTATCCTGTTCCCTCATTCCCTCCCAATCCCACCCTCCCTCCCTCATCTCCACCCTGCCCCTTTCCAAGTCCACTGATAGGGAGGACCTCCTCCCCCTTCATTTGACCCTGTTTTATCAGGTATCTTCAGGGCTGGCTGCAAAGTCCTCCTCTGTGGACTAACAGTACTGCTCCTCCCCTGGGGGGGGAGTCAAAGAGCCTGCCCTTACTTTGGAAAACTACTTGGTTACTGAGCTACCACGGGCCACATCTGATTCCCTGCACTCTGCCAGGGTTTGGTTATGAGTCTTAGTGTCTGCTTTGAAGCACTGCTAGTTAGAGTCTTTCAGATGCCTTTTGCGGTAGACTCCTGTCATACGTTCAATGCACATCCCATTTGTCTTTCTAAATGAGGATTGATCATCTTAGCCCATGTCAGCTTTCTTGATTATCTTCTTTAGGTGTATAGATTTTATTATGTTTATCATATCTTATAGGTCTATATAAGTGAGTATATACCATGTTTGTCTTCCTCCTTCCGGGATATTTCACTCAGAATGATCTTTTCTAGATCCTACCATTTACCTGCAAATTTCATGATTTCCTCCTTTTTGATTGCTGAATAGTATTCCATTGTGTATAATTACCACAATTTCTGTATCCATTCCTCCGCTGATGGACATCTGGGTTGTTTCCAGCTTCTGGCTATTTTCTTTCATATAAAAAACAGAGAAACAGATGACTAGAAAACAGACAATGGATTCTTGTGGAATAGGAATGAATTTGGATCATTTCTCAGCCTTTTGGCTAAGATCAAATGTAGTAATGAATTTGGAGAAAAAAGACAGGCAGTATAAGTAATAGGAGAAAGAAGGATTGGCCTCAGTCATTGAAAACATATAATTGTATGTGAATATCAAGGTGCCATTTACTAAGTTATACAAGTAAATGATTGAAATCACATGCTGATATAATATGTATGATAAAATAAATTAAAATGTTAGCATAGTTTATTTGCTTTTCATCATGAATGTATAAAGTACTATATATATTTAAATATAAAATACTTATGTATTAGTGGTAATTTCCTGATATATTAAAAAGAATAGGAATCCTACTAAAAGTCACATATTCCAGCTGATACTTAATCTAATTAACCTCTTGAAATGTGATATGTCACTTGATTTTCATGAAATTGATTTTTTCATAATTAGCTTAATGATGTTAAAACAAAAGTCGCTGTTTTATGTTATACTACCATCTACACTGTATTTGATCTCTTAGTGGTAGATTTATCTAATGCCTTTAATCTTTCTGTTTCCTGTTAAAGTTTGAACTAAGGGTTGGATTAAGTTACAAGATGTTATCATCTATTCTTTATGTGATTCTTACTTAAAAATTTAAATAATTTTTCTCAATTTTTTTGAGTGAGTTTATTATAAAGAAGACACTGGGTATAATGAGAAATACTGTTTTTTGATAAACAACACATTTTCTCGATGACAAAATTTTGACAGGGAAATTAACATCTCTAGATTTTTGAAGCCAGTATTCTGAATTTCATTTTTCTGAATATGAATTAATCTTTTTTCCTCAAGTGGGATCCCTAGTAAGGGGGCCAGGGGCTGTCTATGACAGGAACTCAGTGGCAGGCTTTTTTATCATATCCCTTTGGGAGTGGTGCAGCCTTGCCAGGCCACAGAGGAAGATGTTTCAGCCAGCCCTGATGAGATTTGATAGGTCAGCATCAAGATAGAAGGGGAGGAGGCCTCCCCTATCTGTGGACTAGGAGAGCAGCCTAGGGGGAGAAAAGAGTGGGTGGCTGGGACTGGGAGAAGATGGAGGAGGCTACAGCCAGCATATATAGTGAATAAATTATAATAAATAAATATGAAATAAACTATTATAGCTATACAAGTTTATTTATATATAATATATAATAGTTTATATATATATAGCTATAATAGTTATATATATACATACATACATATAAAACGATAGTGGTGCTAAATGTTGAATCAGCTGTAAAAATATTATGAGTATTACTGCTCTTACAGAGCATTCAAATCTATTTTCCTGTACCCATGTAACTCACAACCAGGTATAACTCCATTTTAAAACCCTGTAAGAATATCACATTACCTTTTAGCTGCCAAGAGCCTTACAGATTCATATAGTACATATGCATCAATAAAGCAAAACATACACGCATAACACACATATATGCATATATAATAGAATAAAGCATTTAAAAATGACTTAATTTTCAAGATTTTTAAAGATTTATTTACGTTTATTTTAAATGCATTTGTTTTGTTTCATGTATAGTTACTGTATACTGTATACTTATTTCAACAGAGGAAGAAAAAGGCACACAAAACTTGTAGAATTAGAATTATAGCTAGTTGTGAGCTACCAGGGCATTGGTGGGAGCCAAACGTGGGTCCTCTGCAAGAGCAGTATAAATGTTTCTTTTATTTGCCAGATTCAATTTTTGTTTCAGAGGCCTACTCCTGAATAATCTCTCCCATTCCCATCTCTTTCAGAACTCTGCCTGGCTTTTTCAACTCAGCTCTTCTGTCTCAAAGCCCTCTCCAAGTTGCTTAACTCTATCTGGCTTCTATTGGCTTCTCAGTGAATTGCTCTGCTTGGTTTTATACTAATTTTTGCAATCTGTTCTAATTTTCTGTATTTTCTTATTCTCTGGCTATTTTGTCTTCACCCGTGTCCAACTCATTCTCTCCACAACTTGTCTCTGGCAAAACTAGTTCCTTCCTCCCTCTCGCTCTACACTTCTTTCTTAAGTTGCCTCTCTTTCCTCCCTGTAATTGTGAGAGTTGGGCATATTCTGTCTCTGAATCATTCTGTCAAATCTTTCTCTGATTTCTCACTTGTCTGCCCCTCACTTAGAAATTACTTTCAAACATGGCTGCTTCCTTCTACAAACGAATTTTATCGACATTGTTTGAGATTAAAGATGTGTATTAAGGGCATATCTCTGTTCTAGACAGATCACACAGACCTAGGTCTTTGGATGTGTTCAGAGTATCCATGTTGCTGATGAAAATTCCTCTGCACCTTCCCCCTCTTTGTTTAAGTTAAAAAGCATATGCCGTTTAACTATTACAGCATAAACAATAATCAGTCCCATAAACTTAATACCCTAAATGCTTTTATGAATATCTTTTGGTGCAATGAATCTTCATAACTACAGTCCTTATTAACTGTCCTCAGTAACAGTCCATTTCATCCTCAAGGTTTTCCAATCTTCCAGTATGATGAAATATCAGTCCTTCTTCAGCTGGTTTGTTGAGATATCTCCATGAATGGGTAGAATCAGTTTTCCTTGTAGTCTGCATTGTTGTCTTTCTGTCTCTCTACCTTCCTTGAATCATGCTTTTCATATGGAAACTTCTATTGCTCAGATCAGATCTGTATCAATTTTGATGTATATATATATACATATATATCTGTAGATGTATATATATATCATCATCTGTAGAAATATAGGCAAAACTTCTTCCCAAACACAACACATTCCATGACTTTGATTCTGATATTAAAGTATCTTTAAAGTATATAGGTTTATTTAATTCACCGGGTTTTTCTACACTCCAGTGTTTTTTCAGCTAATATCTTATTACACCTTTTTTTTATAAATGTACATTTATATCTTCATGAATTCACACATGTTCTAGACATTTAGACACTTGCATTTCATCCTGAGCTCCACATCAGTGAGCTGGGCACTTAGACATTTTAACTGAGACGGTATCTTAATGCCCTATTTAATTAGGTACCATAGGTTCAGAGTTAAGCACCTCCTGTTCTATTTTCTCTGTCTCCTGTCTCTCAGGGGTCTGTATTATCAAAGCTACTTTTTTCTTATTGAACAGATATTTTTTTCTTGTGGTGCAATATTTTTTCAACACTTTTTTGAGAGGAAATATATAAAGATTGCATTTAGGCGATATATATGGTGTCTAGTGGAAAAAGGATAAAAGGACCTAGAGGTGACAAGAGCTTCACAAGAAAACCAACAGAGACAAATAATCAGGTCCCAGAGAGATTTGTGGAGTCAGGAGCACAAACTAATTACCATGAATGGACTGGACAAAGGTCCTCTACATACATGTAGTCAATGAGCAGCTCAGGCTTTATGTGGGTCCACTAGTAAAGTGAGTGTGGACTGTCTTTGACATGGACTCTGTTACCTGATTTTTGATCACTTTCCATTAATGGGACTTCCTTACCAGGCCACAGGGGAAGAGGACAAACTCAGACCTCATGTGACTTGATGAGCTTGCATGAGTGGGTCGAAGAGGGGATTGGAGAAGGTGAATGAGACTGGGAGGGGAGAAGAGAAGGATGTAAAGTGAAGAAATTAATTATTTATTATTAAAAAACTTATAAAAGAAAATAGGGAAGGAATTACTCTGGTGGTAACAGTGGCAATAATTATTGCAATATTTTTTTTACAGTAACATTTCTATCCCCTAAACTTCTATCCTTGGGCTTAAGGGGTCTAAAATGAAGTTTCCCATTTTTGACGTAGGAAAAATTTTGGCTATTATCAAAGTTATTTTTCATGACAGCTTAATGTGATTCATTGTCTCAGAGGCTTCTGTGGCTAGGGAGTATTCTGAGTCTCTTGGGTGTCCAGCCAAACTCTGAGAACTCATGCTTCCTCTGTAGACAATCACAGGCAAATTTCTCTACTATGGCTTTTTGTCGGATGATTCTTGTCTTCTGCAATGTTTCTATCAGATGTTTTCTGATTTCTGAAATTGTTTCTAGGCATCATTTTTCACTAATCAAATTGGGTATAGATGTAAAAATAACATTTTATTTGTCACATATCTCCTATCATCTTGGAAATTTACTGCTGAGTAATCTCAAACTTTCCAGGTCTCTCTGAATTTTGCCAGACTTGTTCAAATCATCTGTTCTGTCTCAAGCTGCCCTTCATGATTTACTTGTATTTAATTACTGAGTAGTATTCCATTGTGTAAATGTACCACAATTTCTGTATCCATTCCTAATCATACTAAAATCTATAAAACTAATTAAGAAGGAGGATCCTGAGTAAGATGCTCAGTCTTCATGCAGAAAGGCAAATGAGATGGACATCAGATAGGGAAAAAAACAGAAAACAGGACAGGAGACTACCATAGAGGGCCTCTGAAAGACTACCCAGTAGGGTATTAAAGCAGATGCTGAGACTCATAGCCAAAATTTTGGCAGACTGCAGGAAAGCTCTTGAAAGAAGGGGGAAATAGGAAGATCTGGAAGGGACAAGAACTCCACAAAGAGAGCAACAGAACCAAAAATTTGGACCCAGTGCTCTTTTATGAGACTGGTAGTACAAATAAGGACCATGCATGGAGATAGCTTAGGACCCCTACATAGATGTAGCACATGGTTCCCTAGTAATGGGAACAGATACTGTCTCAGACATGAACTCAGGAGCTGGCTCTTTGATCACCTCCTGATGAGTGGGGAGCAGCTTTACTATGCCACAGAGGAAGACAATGCAGCCAGTCCTGATGAGACCTGACAGACTATGGTTAGATGGAAGGGGAGGAGGACCTCCCTTATCACTGGACTGGGCGAGGGTCATAGGAGAAGAAGAGGGAGGGAAGGCGAGATTGGGAGGGGATGAGGGAGGGGGCTACAGCTGGGATACAAAGTGTAATTAATAAAAATTAATTAACTTATTACTTAATTAATGTGAAAAAACACACCACCAATTGTGTTTCTGAGGTGAGAGGAAACCCCAAGGTGTGGGAAACAATCTGGTCCATTCTCAGGTCACCGAACTAAACCCACAAAGAGTTCCTGCATTCCTGAAGGGACTAGGTAGCCAGCCCAGAGCCATAAGCCTGTGTGCTCTGATCAACATCCCAGACTGGACTGTGGGCCCCACAACAACACAGACAGGGATTTACAGTCAAGAGAAAACCCTAAGGTGAAAGAAGCAATCTGGATCGAACTCAGGTCAACCAGACAATCCCTGGAAAAGGTCCCAGGCTCTGGCAGACACTCAGCCACCAGCACAGAGACCTGCCTCCACACCGAATCACCATCCCAGACTGAACTGTGAGACCCAGGACACCAGAGAATGGGTTTCTCTTTTGGGAAGAAACCCTATGGAAAGAGAAATAGCAGGTCTGACCTCAGAGCACTCAGCCAAATACCCCACCCCAAAAATAGTTCTCTGGAAAAGTTCCTGAGTTCCTACAGGCTCCCAGTCATCAGCGCCGAGCTACATGCCTGTGCCTGCTTGCTCTACTCATCATCCCAGACTGAACTGTGGAACATAAAACACCACAGACTTGATCTCCCTGTTATGAAGAACCCCCACGGTGGGAGAAACATTAGGTCCTACCTCAGGACACCCAGCTCAGGAAAGTTTCTTGGGTCTCACAGGCTCTATGCTCTAGCCTCTGGCTGCATGAATGAGGGTTACACTCACCTCACAGTGATTACCACTTGGACACTGGAGCACAGAGCTCCAACCTCAGATCTACAGAAGCCTGGGATCCACTGTATCAGCCCCAGAGGCTGTTTCAAAGTGCAACCTGTTTCAGTAGCTAAACTGAACAAACTGCTGGGCTCCACACTTCTTCAAGAGCGCTGTGCCCAGCAAACACAATGTAAGAGCAGCACCAGTAGTGAACTTAAATTCAGAGCAAGTAACCCACCAGGAGGGCAGCTGTCTCTAAGACTTCTCCAGAAGAGAGGAGATCCTCCCTGACTAACAATGACTAGAGTTACTATACAAGTTTATATGCCTGGTGTGAGATATGGCAATTCCTGAGAAGCCCTGGCCATTCGGTGACCATACCCAAAAAACAAAGGAGGCCTCCTTCAGGAAAAATCATATTCTCTCCAATGAATTTCTCTCCACCCCAGGATTCCAAGAGGTAATAGAAAAATAAAAGCCAACACTTGAGACAGCCAGATGAGGAGAGGTCAGTGTAAAAGTACAACCAACAAATGACAAAGCAATATGGCATCTCTAGAACCTAGCTATCCAGGGGCAAGCAGCCCTGGACACTGTACCAAAAGTGAAATCCAAGAAGATGACCTTATATCTAAGCTTATGGAGAGGATAATAGAGGAAACAAGTAAAATGAATAAAGAATTGGAGGATGATAAAGGCAGAGTATTGCCATCCATAAAGAAATACAGGAAGATGCAGCCAAACAGTTGTGGCCTTCATAAAGAAAATAATTAAATCACTGAAAGAAATAAAAGAAACAGAGAAAGCAAGCCTTAACAGATACAAGAATATAGAAATTATTACTTATATCCTATCTGATCACCATGGACTAAAGCTGGACCTCAACAAGAGAAATAGCAAAAAGCCTACTCTCACATAGAAACTGAATAATTCTCTACTCAATTGAGTCAGGGAAGAAATAAAGAAAAAAATTAAAGACTTCCTAAAATTCAATGAAAATGAAGGCACCCCATACCCAAACTTATAGGACATAATGAAAGGAATACTAAGAGAAAAGTTCATAGCAGTAATTGCCTTCAAGAAGAAATTCAAAACATCTCATAAAAGTAACTTAATGCCTCACCTGAAAGCACTAGGGTGAAAAAACAAACAAACAAAAAAACAAAAAACAAGCAGACATACCCAAGAGGTGTAGAAGACTGGAAATAATCACACTTACAGATGAAATCAATTAATTAGAAATAAATAAAATGATTCAAAGAATCAATGAAAGCAAGAGCTAGTTATTTGAGAGAAACAAACCCATAGCCAAAGTAACTAAAAGGCAGAAACAGACTTTCTGAATCAACAAAATCAGAAATGAAAAGGGACACATAACAACAGACGCTGAGGAAATCCAAATATTCATTATGTCTTATTTCAAAAGCCTATATGCCACAAAATTTTAAAATGTAAATAAAATGGACAATTTTCTTGATTGAGTCCACTGACCAAGGCTGAATGAAGACCAGGTAAATAAAATTGTCCTCTATCCCATAAGGAAATAGAAGCAGTTGTCAAAAGTCTCCCATCCAAATGAAGCCCAGGGCCACATGGCGTCAGTACAGAAATTTACCAGACCTTCAAAGAATAGCTAACACTAATACTCTTCAAACATTTCCACAAAATAGAAAGAGAAGGAACATTACCAAACTCATTGTATGAAGCCACAGTCACCTTGATACTTAAAATTCCAAAGACCCAACAATGAAAGAGAATTTCAGGCAAATCTACCTATGAACAATGATGTAAAAATACTCAATAAAAAACTCGCAAAATGAATCCAAGAACACATCAAATATATCAACAATATGACTCAGGAATGCAGGAGTGGTTCAATATAAGGAAATCCATCAATGTAATCCACCATATAAACAAACTGAAAGAAAAAAAAAAACATGACAATCTCCTTAGAAGCTGAAAAAGCATTTGATAAACTCTAACATTTGTTTACATTTTTAAATTTCTGAAGAGATCAGCAATATAAGGCACTTACCTAACCATAGTAAAGGCAGTATACAACAAGCCTATAGCTAACATCAAACTAAATAGAGAGAAACTTAAATCAATCCCACTGTAATCATGGACAAGGCAAGGCTGTCCACTCTCTCCATATCTCTTCAACATAGTAGTTTAAATCCTAGCTAGACCAATAAGACAACTAAGGAGATCAAGGGAATACACATTGGAAAGGAAGAAGTCAAAGTGTCACTATTTGTAGATGATATGAGAGTATACATGCATGAGCACAAAAATTCTACCAGGGAACCCCTGCAACTGATATACATCTTCAGCAAACTGCCTGTATAAAATATTAACTCCAAAAAAATCAATAGCCCTCCTGTATAAGGAAGACAAATGGGCTCAGAAAGAAATTTCAGAAACAACTCCCTTCACATTAGCCACAATAGACATAAAAGTACCTTGGTGTAACTCTAACCAAGCCAGTCAAAGACTTGCATTTAAATAACTTCCAGTTTCTGAAGAAAGAAATAAAAGAAGACATCAGAAGATGGATAGATCTCCCATACTCATGTCCAGACAGTATAAGCATAGTTAAAATGGCCTTCTTACCAAAAGCAATCTACAAACTCAATGCAATACCCATCAAATTACCAACCGAATTCTTTACAGATCTTGAAAGAAAAATTCTCAACTTTATATGAAATAACAAGAAGCCCAGAATATCTAAAACAATCCTCTACAATAAAAGAGCAACAATCAATAAATAGGAAATTATGAAATTGAAAAGTTCCTGTAATGCAAAGTACACTGTCATCAGAACAAAACGATAGCCTAAGGATAGAGAAAGGATCTTCACTAACCCATATCTGACAGAGGGCTAATATCTAGAATATATAAAGGACTCAAAAGTTAAACAGCAACAAATCAAGTAATCCAATTAAGAAATGGGGTACAGAAATAAACAGAAAATTCTCAATAGAGGAATATTGAAAGGCAGACAAATACTTAAATGCTTAACAACCTTAGTCATCAGTGATACTCTGATTTCACCTTACACCAATGAGAAGGGATGAGATCAAAATCTCAAGTGATAACACATCCTGGAGATGATGTGGAGAACGGGGAACCCTCCTTCATTGCTGGTGAGTATGTAACCTTGTACAACCTCATTAGAAATCAATCTGGCTCCATCATAGTAATTCTACCAGAGTGGACTCAGGACTAGCCACAGGAGTATCATCATGGATTGCTGCAGCCATGAATCATCTGAAGGAATGGGCGGGCATGGGAGCATTAGCAGGCCTTCTGGTGTTGGTCGCCTTGGTTTGCCTGTGGTGTATATGCAAGGTTAGAGTCTCACAACAGTGTAATGCAGCCATGATCATTCAGGCCTTTACAGCCATTGAAGCAGGACAGTCTCCCCAAGCATGGTTGGCTACCATAAAAAGCTAAAATGTTACGCTCAGGATGCGAGGCTAAGCACTGCACTCAGGGTCAGCTGCTCTCGACCCAGAGAAGAGCATGTCTGATTGAATGCGGGTTGATGCCCCAGGTCCCGCCTCTGAGAAAAAGGTATCGGACGGGTCTGATGCTCTTTGGGTGGATGACACCTAAATGAACATTGGTACAAAGTCCCAATTTATTTCTAATATCAGAGATCAGACCTCTACTCTTGCCTGACGTGTCTAAAACAAAAAGGGGGAACTGTAGAGAGCTGCGTAATACCGCGCCTTAAAGATGGAGCTGGTTTCCGCCTTCCACCTTCCCGATGGTGAGTGCTCTCTGTCACAAACAACTCCATATTTGGCTAAGGCTGAGGATCTGGCTTGCTTCCGTGTATGTGGACCTATCTGCATTGCCCACGAGGCAAGCTGGGGTTGGCTACCCAGAGGCTATTTTAAGCTGTGGGCTGGCTTTCCCCAGGGTCAGAAGATTGCTCAAGGTTCCTGAATAAACTGCATTGAGAAGAACAAAACAACAACAAAAAACAAAACAAAACAAAACAAAAAAAAGATCAGAAAGAAGGAGAGGAGGACCTCCCCTATCAGTGGACTTGGGGAGAGGCATGCATGCAGAAAGGGGGGGAGGGTGGGACCGGGAGGGGAGGAGGGAGGGACTTATGGGGGGATACAAAAGGAATAAAGTGTATTTAATAAAAGTTAAATAAAAAAAATTAAAAAAAAGTTGAAAAGCAACAACAACAACAAAAAAAATGAAATCAATCTGGTACTTTCTCAGACAATTAAGAGTCACATCAAGATCCAACTATACCACTCTTAGACATAAATCCAAAATATGCTCAAGTATACAACAAGAATATTTGCTCAACTGTGTTGGTAGCAGTTTTATTTATAATAGCCATAATCTGGAAACAACCCAGATGTTCCTCAATTGAGGAATGGATATAGAAATTGTGCTACATTTACACAATGGTACACTACTTATCAGTTAAAAACAAGGAAATCATGAAATTTGGAGTCAAATGGTCGGAACTAGAAATGATCATCCTGAGTGAGTTATCCCAGAAGCAGAAAGACACACATGGTATGTAATCACTTATAAGTGTATATTAGACATATACTATATGATAATCATACTAAAATCTGTACACCTAAAGAAGCTATGCAAGGGAGAGGACCCTGGTTAAGATGCTCTATCCACATTCAGAAAAGAAAATAGGATAGGCATCAGAAGATGAAAACGAGGAGCAAGACAGGATTCAATCACAAAAGGCCTCTGAAAGATTTTACCCAGGAGGGTATTAAAGCAGAATCTGAGACTCACAGCCAAACTTTGGACAGAGTGCAGGGAATCTTATGAAATAAGTGGGAAATAGTAAGACCTGGAGAGGACAGGAGCTCCACAAGCATAGCAACAGAATCAAAAAAATTGGGGCACAGGGGTCTTTTCTGAGACGGATACTCCAACCTAGGACCATTCATGGGGATAACGTAGAAACCCTGCACAGAAGTACCCTTTGGCAGCTTAGTCTCCAAATGGTTTCCTTAGTAAATGGTATATGAATGGTCTCTTAGATGAAGTCAATGGCCGGCTCTTTGATCACCTCCCCCTGAGGTGCGGAGCCTTACCAGGCCACAGAGGAAGACTGTGAAAGACAGTCCTGATGAGACCTGATAGGCTAGGGTAAGATGGACTCTGAAAGGGGAATCAGAGAGGATGAGGGACTTAGGGAGGGCAGGATTGGGAGGGTGGAGGGTGGAGGCTACAGCTGGGCTACAAAGTGAGTAGATTATAATTAATAAAATTTATATTACAAAAGAAAAGTCTTTGCTGCATATTATTAATATATTCTAATAAAATTTAAAGCATCTTTGAACAGTTAAAATTTAAATTATTACTATATTTTAAAACAGGCATTAATGACAATATTAGGAATAAATTCAAAGCAAACACATATAGTTGATATTCGACCTGTTACTTATTAAATGTTTATGGTTGAGTCATTTATCCATTCTAGTTTTTATTTTTTTCTTTCTGTAAAATTATAACAGTAATTTCTATTAGGCAATATTTTTGTTTTTAATAATGTTTTTAATTTAATACAACTACATCACCTTATTCCCTCCCTTTCCTCTCTTCATCAAACCTCCCTCAAACTTTTCCCATTGCGAGGACTCTCTTGATAGTTTTTTTTAACTTATTATTGCTACACATATATGTATGTGTACATGTGTACACACACAAATATTATTCAACATGCTGAATCCATTTTTGTTATTTTCATGTATGTGATTTCAAGTTTAACCACTCCGATAGTCTGCATTTAATAAGAAATAAGGAGCTCATCCCTGGGGAAGAGTAAATCTTTTTCATTAGTTGCCTATAGTTTGATGTCTAAGGAATAAGACTGCAGAGAATCTTCCCAATCCCACATTATCATTTTTATTGTTATTAACATTGTTCTACTCTTGGTTATGCAGCAATTTCTAGAAGAGACTGTTTCACATCAGGATATAAAATTAATGATTTTTTTTCCGGTCAAACATGAATGTCCTCCTAGACATACACAGTTGTTAAATGCAATTTTCTATGCTACAATAAATCATCATATGAAGGGTTCTGAGAAAGAAATCCAGTTATTGTCAGGTTGCATGTTGTTGTTGTTGTTGCTGGTTTTTAACCTGAGATTTATTCAACACCACCCGAAGAAAATAGTAATTGGATTAGAATTTCCAGGGTGTTACTTTGAATTTGTGATGTAAGAACTGAGTTGAAACATGTGAAGAGACGTGATGTGATTCCAAATTAAGTATATTGAAACATTGGGAAAATTCACCATAAACAATGCTGGATCTAGCTTGTGGTTATTGGAAGGAAATATTTGATGAGGGAGACCTGATATATATTTGGCAATATTTATTCAATTTTAAGTTTGTGTTCAGACAGTCCCTAAACGCTAAAGATTAAACTGTTTTTGAAAGTGATTTCTGGAATTGGACAAATTTATCTTTTCTAGTAAGTGTTACTGGTTCTTTTCTCCTAGTGATCTCTAAAATAAAACATACATAATTATACATAATTATATATCATTCATTTAAGACCTTTCTCTTCTCTGTTAGATATAACATATACTGATTCTAATCTCCAAATATACCCCATTGACATACAGAAAACTATAAAGCCCAAAAAGTTCATGCTTCCTATGTTAGTTTGTTAAGAAATAGTAGGAGTAGAATTAGAGATGAGATTAGAGTAACAAAGAATCACATATTGTTTAAATTCTTCCTTTATTTATTTGTTTGTTTATTTTATTTATTTATTATTGTTTGTGAGAGGATCCCAGCCTTGGCGAGACTTGAATAGACTGGTTTCAAAATTTATAAGAACCATCTTACCTTTTTCTATCTCCAGAATATTAAATTAAAGGCATGTCCTCTCATACTAGGCTACCAAGGTATAACTAAACTGATTGTGAGATGATAGAAAATTTTCCAGTTCCATAAATGTTGAAGAAATGTGAGAATTTTATCTTTCTGTGAATTTCTAATGTCACTATTCATCATTTTCATTTCTTGGCAAAATATAATGTGTGAAATAGTAAGAATTACTACCATAAATCATTGTGTATTTTGATTTTGGGGAAAAGATGGACATTTAGATTAGTGTAGGAAAAAAAATCTCCTAGTGATGTTCATCTTTTTTGTCTCTGGAACCTGTTAGCATTACTTCCAATGAAAATGTTAATGCTGTGATTGTAGGTTATATTAAATTGACATATACATTCTATTCTTAATTATTATAAAATATAATTAAATGATTCCATAAATATGAAAGGTTCAAAATAGGAATAGATGGAGCTCAACAAGGAGAACAACAGAACCAAAAAATCTGGGCACAGGGGTCTTTTCTGAGACTGATATTCCAACCAATAACTGTGTATGGTGATAACTAGAACCCTACAAACATGTAGCAAATGCCAGCTCAGTCTCCAAGTTGGTTGTCTAATAAGGGGAACAGGGCTGTCTCTGACATGAAATCGGTGACTGGCTCTTTGATCACTTACCCTGAGGTGGAGAGCAGCCTTATCAGGCCACAGAGGAAGTCAATACAGCCAGTCCTGATGAGATCTGATAGACTAGGGTCAAATGAAAGGGGAGGAGGACCTCCCCTATCAGCAAACTGGGGGAGGGGCCTGAAAGGAGAAGAGGGAGAGAGGACAGGATTGTGAGGGGCCGAGGGAGGGGGCTACAGCTGGGATACAAAGTGGATAAAATATAACAAAATATAATAAACAAACAAATAAATTTAAAAAAAAACAATTAGAAGCAAAAGGTGTGAAATAATGAATACAAAAAATGAAACTGAAGGGGGGGAGGGTGGGACCGGAAGGAGAGGAGGGGGGGCTTATGGGAAAATACAAAATGAATAAAGTGTAATTAATAAAAGTTAAATAAAAAATTAAAAAAAAAACAAAATTGAAACTGTTGTTTCTGAAGATGTGGGAAGGATGTTAAGGGTAAGACAAAGACAGTTGTCAAATATTCTAACTACCAAAGACAGGCTTCCATTTTATGGTGCAAACAACCAAAAGGAAAATAAATGACTAGACAGATTCTAACCATAAAGTCCCCATAAGATTCATAATAAAAAAATTATCCTACAGAGCTGTAAGATAATGATGTATTATTATAGGTTTCTACAATGTGATAATTCTAATTTGGTTTGTAGTTTAAAACTAAATTAATGCTTATTTTTTAAAGACTTGCTGATCTCCTCTAGCACACATACTCATACACGGAGTTTTTCCTATATAGTTGCTGAGTTACAATGAATACTATAAAGACTTTATCCATACTGTCAACAAGACTTAAACTATATCTATTCCTATTTTCTCTCCCTTTTTTTCATTTTCATTTTCTTTTCCAATATGATTTTCAGAATCCTTATTAGTTGTTTCCTAAAATTTTCATAATTTTTGTAAATGTACCAGTGTCTGTAAGTATGATCTTCCATATTAGGGACATTTTACTTGTAATAAATTTGTATCATTTTTTGAGTTATTTTGTATACATAAAAGTATTTTGAATCTACAAATATAGTCAAGGTGCCATGACAAGGAATGTCACAGGCCCTAATGGAGAGCTGACAAGTATTGCTTAGTAAAATTGACAAAGCTAGAAATTTTTTCTTAATATTTAGATTTATACAAATAGACAATTGCAACTCTCAGACTTAATTGGGGCTTGTCAGCAACTGTAGGTGAAAGTGGAAACTCTTAGTTGCAGACATTGTTAAGAATAAGTGATAGATAAGTGATCAGACTGAAGATATTTATACAATACTTATAATACTTATGACACATTGTGGAAGAGGAGGGTGGAAATAATTAAAACTCTAAAGAGAAGTGCAAAAGATAGGGACGAAAGCTAGCCAGATAATTCACAAAAGATTAAATACTCATTAATAAAAGCTCTTTAAAACTATCTAACATTCTTAGAAGCCAGGAATACACAAATTATAACCATTTTGAGATTTTTATCTTACCTCTGTCATAATGGTTATTATTTCAAAAAAGAAGAAAAAAACCTACAACAAATCTTGGCATGGATATGGGGAAAGATGAACACTTCTTCACTGTTAATGAGATTACAGACAGTTTCAGCCACTCTGGAAACCAGTGTGCAGTTTTTGTTGATTTCTTGATGTAGTAAGAATTAATACCTTTAATGTGCACACTACAATCAGGCAAAGTTCTGCATTATTTATTTGAAACAGCTAAAATTATGGTGGAAGCAAATAGTCTTACTACTATCATTTTCTGAAGGAAGAAATTGAGACTCTATTTGTCTAATAGTGCCAGTAAACTGCTAAGCTGTGGTTTGTACTTGACCTCCATGGTACCAAAATCTTTTAATGCCAGCTAAACTGCACTAATTGGATAGTATCATAGCAACAGATTCTCTTGAAACATTTATGTCAATCATAATATTCACACAAAAAGGCAATGATTGAGGACAATATAAATGTTAAGTTGGTAATGAAATTCATAGTACATTATAAGTACTTGGTACATATTTGGTTTTACTAATAGAATATTATGTAGATTAAAAATAAATAAGATGCTATTCGGGCACAAATTACATAGATTTAATGAATATTCAATACCCTTTCAACTACAAATGAGATATAAGTAATATAAGTGGTACAAGTGATTCCAATACTCAAAATATTTGTTATTGTCAGCTCTGCATCAGCATCCCAGGAAAACATTCTTTTATTACCTCTCCTTACCAGTTTGCCTCTTCACATAAATGAAATACCATGATGTCATAAATGAAAATATACTGTAAATAATATTTATAATGACTCTCTTTAACATAACACAGTAATTTGGAAATCTACATAGTTTTACCCTTTTATTGCTTTTTTGTGAGTCACATTATTATAGGGATACCACAATTTTTATCATTCATTCACTTATTCAGACCCAATTAATTCAGCTTTTGGCCATAAACATTTGCTCTATATAATTATTACATTTATATAAAGACTTGCTAACTAAAATTTCATAATCAACAGAAAAGAATGTGTCTAGTACTTTTCAGCACTGTGTCATTCACAGTCTTCATTGCAACAATTTAATATCTGCATTCCCACCTAAAAACTTATTTTCCCTGTTTATGATAGATCTTTTGCACATATTCACTACTTCATTCTTCAAATTCATATCATAAAATCCTTGTTTACATATCTATGACAGTTAAAGATTTTGATGCATAGACAGATTAGGTAATGCTAACTACATATCATAACACAAATGTTGAGTGTGACAGAGCTAGGATTTGTCATGGAAAGTCTGATTCAAGTTCCCAGGCTCCAGGCTCTCAATTACTTCTATGATCTACATTCAGTACATTTTTATTTGAGTTCTTTTATGTTCATCATTTTATTTTGTTCTTTTAGTTTTCAATTCATGTTCATCATATACTTTGTTCTCTTGAGAGCATACATTTTGTTTGGATTTGATATAAATCTTTATATAACTAATATATTGGTTCCTTTTCTCATGTTTGTTTCACAGCTTTTTGAGCTCTTTATTTGATTTCTTTGTACTCAGTTCAAAGAAATTTTATTACAAAAATAATTTAATGTCAAAACTGGTTTAATACTTGAAATTTTATTAATTTTTTATTATTTTAAGGTCATTTAAATATTTATTCATATCTTAAACTTTGTCTATTTTAAAATATATTTGAATATATAATGTTTTAATACAATTATTTTATTAAAATATTTAATTCACCTTCACCATAACAGGTACATATATAAAGAGGGATTTAAATTCATTTTCCCTTTGTACTGATTATGTAACAAATTGCCACCAAAATAATTGGCTTAACGGTATATAATTCAGTGCTCCAATTAATGCAAAAGTCAAAAGCCTGAAATGAGTCTCACTGGGTTAAAATCAAGGCATGGAAATAGTGCTACATTTCTTCTAAAAGTTGTATAAGAAGATTTCTTCCCCTTTCTTATAAAGGT
Organism: Rhombomys opimus; assembly: GCA_010120015.1. Taxonomy (NCBI): domain Eukaryota; kingdom Metazoa; phylum Chordata; class Mammalia; order Rodentia; family Muridae; genus Rhombomys; species Rhombomys opimus. The sequence goes on from REGO01000644.1 coordinate 229,222, forward strand.
ACTGGAAGCTGTTGAAGATTCTTTTCTTCCCTCACCAAGCATCCTCAAAGCTCCTAATAGATTATGTGTTCTTTCTTACATCCCACCCTGAGTCCTTTCTTACATTTCTACACTGAGAGACTGTTGGTATCATATATGATTCATCTTTTTAACACAGGATAATCTATTTGAAGAAAATTATTGCACAAACTTAATTACCCATTTCTGAGTAAAGTATAACCTATATGCATTATTTATTTAGAGATTAAGATGTTCATTTTCCAAGAACTTTGAACAATACTTTGTTTATTTTATACCTCCATTTGTAATAAGAAATATTTCCATTTTAGTTGATAGTTGTTTTATCTATTTTATATTTCTTATTTTGACAAATTTAAGTGAGAATAGATTTTTGATATAATCACAAAATTTGCTTGCACTAAATTTAAAACATATTCAAACATTATATAATGCATATATGAATGTACATATGCATATTTTGAGTGAATGGTTTTTAAAGGCCTAGTTTCATTATTATTTGAAATTTTAGAGAGATTACAAATACATAAGCTTTTTAAATAAAAATGAAGAAACAACCTATTCAAGTAGAAAATTATAGTCACAAATTTAGGCAGAAAGTCCTAAAAATTAAATAACTTTTAAGTTAAGGTACTTGGGTACTAAGAATTCTTGAATCTTGTAAAATTATACCATTCAATAAAGCTGTTACTATCCAAGAAGGAATACTGACCTTTATGCATCATTAGACTAACTCAGAGTAGCAATCACAGCTCTCTTATGAAGTGTTAGTTTAGCTTTTGTTAATTAGTAAAGTTCCTGAAAGGAAAATAATGACATTTTAACCATGGATGTTTTATTTGAAGCCATTTTTTAAAGTATTGCATAGTACAGTATTAGAATATTGATCTGAGTAAATCTAAGATACTATTATTTATATAAGAACTTTAGTTGAATTTTTGGGGTCGCTCATGTATACTATCATATTATCTGCAAATAGTGACACTTTGACCTCTTCCTTTCCAATTTTAATCCCCTTGATCTCCTTTAATTGTCTTATTGCTCTGGCTAGGACTTCAAGCACTATGTTGAAGAGATATGGAGACAATGGGCAGCCTTGTCTTGTCCCTGATTTCAGTGGGATTGATTTAAGTTTCTCTCCATTGAGTTT
>REGO01000644.1:230939-253570 GCA_010120015.1 Rhombomys opimus
GAGGGACTGGGAGGGAATGAGGGTTCGGGGCACGGCTGGGAGACAGAATTAATAAAATGTAACTGATAAAAATAAAATAAAAAAAACAAAAAAACAAAAAACAAAAAAAAGAACTTTAATTTTGTATAATATCCACGTGTAAGTGAATATGTAGCATGTGTGTCTTTCTGCTTATGGGATATCTTACTCAGGATGATCTTTTCTGGTTCCATACATTTGCCTGCAATTTCCTTGATTTTAATTAGTGAGTAGTATTCCACAGTAGAAATATACTACAATATCTCTCTATATACATTCCTCAGTTGAGGGACATCTGAGTTGTTTCTGAATTTTGGCTATTATGAATAAAACTGCTGTAAGCATAGTTAAGCAGATGTCCTCATATACTTGAGGGCATACTTTTGGATATATGCCCATGAGTGGGATAGCTGGATCTTGAGGTAACACTAATGTAATATAGGATAAACATTCTAAAATCTGTACACCTAACGAAGCTAAGCAAGAAGGAGGACCTTGGGTAAGATGCTCAATTCTCATTCAGAAAGGCAAATGGGATAGACATCAGAAGAGGGAGAAAACAAGGAACAGGACCGCAGCTTACCACAGACAGCCTCTGAAAGACTCTACCCAGCAGGGTACGAAAGCAGATGCTGAAACTCATAGCCAAAATTTGGGTAGAGTGCAGGGAATCTTATGAAAGAAGGAGGAGATGGAAAAGTCTGGAGGGGCCAGGAGCTCCACAAAGAGAGGAACAAAACCAAAAAATCTGGACACAGGGGTCTTTTCTGAGACTGATGCACCAACCAAGAACCATTCGTGGAGATAACTTAGAACACCTGCATAATGTAGCCCATGGCAGTTCACTCTTCAAGTGGGTTCCCTTGTAATGGGAAAAGAGACCTTCTCTGACATGAACTAAGTGGCTGGCTCTTTGATCACTTCCTCCTGAGGGGGGAGCAGTCTTACCAGAACACAGAGGAAGACAATGCAGCCAGTCCTGATGAGACTCGAGAGGCTAGGGTCAGATGGAAAGGGAGTAGGACCTCCTCTCTCAATGGACTGGGGGAGGGGCATGGATAGAAAAAAGGGAGAGAGAGTGTGATTGGGAGGGGATGCAGAAGGGGACTACAGCTGGGATGCAAAATGAATAAACCATAATTAATAAAAATAAATAAGAAAAAAGAAGAAATATATATATATATATTTAATTTTGAAGAGAACTCTTTATTATACTGTCGTTTTACAGTATGAAAGAAAACTTCCATGATATTTAATATTTATCAGGATATATTAGTCAAAGGTACTTGCTTTGACAGAAATCTATAATTACTGTATTCCATAAATATATGAAATTTAATAACAGAAATAGAAGTGACTGAGGAAATGGAAATGCAATAATATACACACTTTGAAAAGCATACTCGAGAAAAATCTGCATAGATATTGAAAAGATTATTTTTCAGCTCTAACTAATTCCATTTGTGGAACATGCACACATACACACATACACACAAACACACACACAGTTCATCTACCTAATCCTTTGGGAAATTGTCAACATTTCTCCTAAGTTCTATCTTTACAAATGAATTTCAGTGATATCTTATTATTGGAAGGCAATATTTATTATCATATCTTTTATATGTAACATTGCCATTTACCCATGTTCAAATTTATTAATAAGTTTATCATAGTATACTCTTTAAGTTCAATGTGGCAAATTAATGAGATTTGCCTTTCTATTCTCATAGCCATGGCTTTTTAAGATATTTGACCGTTTATTAATCCAGACCATTATGTTATATAACTGTACAGATGAAGGACTTGACAATGTTTATTTTTGTAGGGACTTGGGTACTGTAAAGCATTTTCTGGTATGTTTGGGACAAATAATCATTTTATCAGTTTCTCCATCAGAAAACCAGACTGCAAAGCCTAAGCCTCTATGTAAACTTTCCAATCCCTGCTCATTTCAGGGGACATTTATAGACCCATACATAATTCATATAGACTCTAATGACTGCCACGTACTTTTAAATTAAAACAGAACTTGTGAAACTTGTTATTTTATGTCATGTATAAATAGTTCTAATATACTGCATGTAAGTCATACAACAGTTGGCTCAGATTGAGTGAAATTATTACAGATAATAATCTATGCCCACAGAGTCTAAAGACATGAATTTAAATATTAGATTATATGTAACAAAAGTAAAATTTGCATTTGTCAATTGAAAGAATTACTAATACAATCTGTAAATAGTGAAATTATTTTGTGCTTTCCTGTGTCTGTTGTTATTTTTAACAATAAGGATACATTTACTGTCATTTCTTTTATATAGGCACAATATCTTATATTTGATTTGTAAATGTGCTCTTCCTAGGAATGTGTCGACATTGATTTTTACCTTACAGTGTGTGAACACAAGAAGTAGGCTATATTATTTTGAAATAAGCTCAGGGAGAAGTCACCATCTTCCCAGAGGTTAACTTCTACTTTTCTATTTCGGCTTACTTAAATAGAAAAGCAGTATATTTAGACTCTGGTGTTATATTCAAAAGATGCAGGCAGAAGGCAAGCAGTATGATAGGACGATTTGATCACATTTATATTATATTTCAGAGAATAAGAATTATCTTTATTCTAAAATCACAACAGAAAAAGAGTGAATTACAGGAAACAACAGGGAGAAGTAACTCACTTTTTAGTCACATATTTATGTATATTCTGTTGTGACCTATGGTGAGAAATTAGTTTAATTATTTTAATGAATTAATTAACAATTATTTAGGAATCTGTTCATTGCTAAGTTTCATAAAACATTGAAATAAATACATCTTCAATAATGAAAGGAAGAGATATAAATGTGATGTTTTCCATAGATTTTTAAACTTTTATTTACTTTTTTTATATATTTCTTTCTCCCTACTGTACCGCATTCCCTTCCAAAACCCCAACACAAGGTAGGAAAGAGAAAGTATTAGTTTGAGAAAGAGTGTAGTTCTCTCAGCTGTTTCCTGCTGGTTCGGTCCTGGGTTCCTTGTAACAAGTCCAATCCTCACTTCAAGAGATCTCCCACTTCTTTTTTTATATTAATTTTTATTTTTTTATATTAATCACAGGTTATTTTCTTTGTATCCCAGCTGTAGCCCTATCCCTCATTTCCTCACAATCCCACCATCCTTCCATCATCTCCTCCCTGCCATTTTCCAAGTCCATTGATAGGGGAGGACGTCTTCCCCTTCCATCTGACCTTAGCTCATCAGTTTTCATCAGGGCTGGCTGATGAACTAGTGTCCTCTTCTGTGAATTAGCGAGCCTGTTCCTCCCTCGGGGGAGGGGGGTCGAAGAGCCAGCCATTGAGTTCCTGTCAGAAATAGTTTCTGTTCCCCTTACTAGGATACCCACTTGGATACTGAGCTACAGTGGGCTATATCTGAGCAGGGGTTCTAGGTTATTTCCATACATGGTCCTTGGTTGGAGAAATACTCTCATAAAAGATACCTGTGCCCTAATATATTTGGTCCTTGTGGAGCTCCAGTCCTCTCCAGGTCTTATTAACTCCCTCTTAATTCATATGATTCCCTGAACTCTGCCCAAGCTTTGGTTATGAGTCTTAATATCTGCTTTGATACACTGCTAGGTAGAGTCTTTCAGAGGCCCTCTGTGGTAGGCTCCTGTCCTGTTGTTTTCTCCTACATCCAATGTCCATCTCATTTGTTTTTCTTCTCCCACCAACAGCGATCTCCCACTTCTTGTCTCACTATAACACCAGCAACCTGGAGCCAAATGGGGGGAAGCAGAAGCAGCCTTTCCTTCTCAGAGCTCTCTAACAATCTCTGGGCTCTGGCGTTTATTCTCTCTTCAGAATAATTAGATTGAAACTAAGCAGGCAAAGAGCTCTTCTCAGAGTCCACATGAGGCAAAAAGGTTGCTGCTGTGAAATATCAGAATCAGTCCCATATCCCCCACCTGGGATTAAAACAAAAGCATGTTTATATCCAAAACATTTTCTCTCTTTCCATTAATAAAACAGAGTGAGGGGTTTTTTTCTTTTGATATAAACTGGCCTTTGCTTTCAGAAAAGCAGTCAGGAGATATTGAAGGAATCAAACTTATTTTGGATCAAAAATTTCCTGAAGATTCCTGGATGTTCTTCTCTGGATGGGGTAGTACATTTTTGCATTGAGCCTCAAGCTAGGATCTTAACAGTCAGAAGTTTACCTAAACAATCTTTAGGAGGAGCCAATCCTGCCAGAAACAGCTCATTTGCTTCTCTGGCAGAATGTACCATATTTCTCATGGTTAACTTTATTAAACCCTATGTACAGAAAGCCCTTGGATTAAAGGTGTGTGCTAGGGCTGAGTGAGTAGAACATAATCTCCAGTTTACAATAAACAGAAAATTCTTGAATTTGCAGGGAATCTTATGTAAGAAGTGGGAAATAATAAGATCTGGAGAGGACAGGAACCCCACAAGGAGAGCAACAGAACCAGAAAATTTGAAAACAGGGGTTTTCCTAGAAATTCATACTCCAACCAAGTACCAGGCATGGAGATTACCTAGAACCCCTGGACAGATGTAGCCCATGGCATTTCAGTGTCCAAGTGGGTTACATAGTAATGTGAAGAGGGACTGCCTCTGACATAATCTGATTGGCCTGCTCTTTGATCACCTCCCCCTGGGGGGGAGCAGCCTTACCAGGCCACAGAAGATGACAATGCAGCCACTCCTGATGAGATCTGATAGACTAAGATCAGAAAGAAGGAGAGGAGGACCTCCCCTATCAGTGGACTTGGGGAGAGGCATGAATGCAAAAAGGGGAGGGAGGGTGGGATCGGTAGGGGAGGAGGGAGGGGCTTATGGGGGGATACAAAATGAATAAAGTGTAATTAATAAAAGTTAAATAAAAAATTAAAAAAGAAAAAAAAATAAGGAAATCTTGAAATTTGCAAGCAAATGGTGGGATCTAGAAAAGATCATCCTGAGTGAGGAATCCCAGAAGTAGAAAGACACACATGGTATATACCCACATATAAGTATATAATACACATATAAAATAGGATAAATATGCTAAAATCTGAACACCTAAAGAAGCTAAACAAGAAGGAGGACCCTGAGTAAGATGATAAAACCTCACTCAGAAAGACAAAGGTGATGGGCACTGAAAGATGCTCAATCTTCATTCAGAAAGGCAAATGGGATGGACATTGGATAGGGATAAAAACAGGAAACAGGACAGGAGCCTACCACAGAGGGCATCTGAAAGTCTCTACCCAGCAGTATACAAAAACAGATGCTGGGCAGAATGCAGGGAATCTTATGGAAGTAGCGGGAGACAGAAAGACCTGGAGGTTACAGGAGCTCCACAATATGAGCAACAGAACCAAGAAATTTAGGCTGATACTCCAACCAAGGACCACAATGTACCACAATTTCATTATCTGTTTTTTTGGCTGAGGGACATCAGAGTTATTCCCAGTTTCTGGAAATTATGAATAAAGCTGCTGTGAACATAGTTGAGCAAATGCCCTTGTTGTAAAGTGGAACATCATTTTGGTTTTATGGCCAGAAGTGGAATAGCTGCATCTTGAGGTAGGGCTATTCCCAATTACTGAGACACTGATAGCTTTATTTCCAAAGTGGTTATATACCTTTTTAGTCCTACCAGCAATGGAGGAGTGTTCCTCTTTCTCCACATCCTCCCCTGCATGTGTGTCACTTGAGATTTGGATCTTGCTGGAAACAAAAAACAGGATATGCTTATGGGAGGATATATGTGTGACTCTAACTGAGAATCCTAGTAGCAGGGATCATGTAGATTGAAGAGAATACTTTCAAACTAGACAGGATTCCTCATTCGAGGTATGGGAAAACCAACTCACCCACAAAAACTCAATCCCAAATTAACCCTGCATACAAGATGTATAGGATAAAAATAGAGCAGAGATTGAGGAAATGGCCGACCAATGCCTAGCACAACCTGAGATGACCCCATGGGAGAGAGCTAACTCCTGATATTATTAACAAAATTCTGCTATGCTTACAGACAGGTGGTTAGTATAGTTTTCCTCTGAGAGGCTCCAAAACACAACAAATTGAAACAGATGTTGTGTGAGACTCACAGCCATGCTTTGGGCAAAGTGAAGGGAATCTTGAGTAAAAATGGGAAAAGGATAAAGGGGCCTGGAGGTGACAGTTCTACAAGAAGACCAACAAAGCCAAATAACCATGGTCCAAAGAGGATTATGGAGACTGAAACACCAACCAAGGACCATGCATTGATACTGGACCTAGGCCTCCTATAAGATGCAGCACATGTGCAGCTCAGGGTTTATGTGGGTTCTCTAGTAAGGAGAGCCTGGGATGACTCTGACATAAACACTCTTTCTTGCTTTTTGATCCATGGAGAGAATGCCTCACCATGCCTTAGGGGAAGAGGACACGCTCAATCCTAATGTGGCTTGATGAGCTGGGGTAGGTGAGTACAGGGGGTCCCTTTTTGTAAAGAATAGGATAGGAGGGGTGGAGAACGAGGGAGAGAATGTTGGACTGGGAGGAGAGGAGGGAGGAGGCTAAGATTGGGATGTAGAGTGAATAAATTAATTAATTAATTAAAAAAGAAACAATGAAACTCTTGTTTTTCTCTTACAAATGACACTAAGCATGTGAAAAAGCAATCCACAGAATGATAAAATATGTATTTGTTTATGAGCTAAGATTATGCTGTGCATTCCTGGCTAAAGTGTTCATGATCCTCCTACTGTTGTCTATGGGTACATATATTATAGGTAAATGCCAGTATGCTAACTTGGTAAGAATATTCTCTTCCCCTTCCATCTGACCCTAACTTCTCACGTCTCTTCAGTAGTAGCTGCAATGTCCTCCTCTGTGCCCACCCCCATCAGTAGACTTAGAGAAGGGCAGGGAGGAGTTGAGGGAGGGTGGGGTTGGGAGGGAATGTGGGAGGGGGCTACACCTGGGATACAAAGTAAATAAACTGTAATTAATATTAAAAAAGAAAGAGAAAAAAAGAGAAAGAGAGAGAGAGAAAGAAAGAAGGAAGGAAGGAAAGAAAGAAAGAAAGAAAGAAAGAAAGAAAGAAAGAAAGAAAGAAAGAAAGAAAGAAAGAAAAGAAAATATCAAATCACATATATGAGAGGTTCTATAATCCATTAGTACTATAGATTAAGGTAAGTGTAACTATTTTGGAAAATATTTTGTCAACTGTTCAAAAGTTAATGTTACCATAAGATACAGCAAATCAACTTCTAATCGTATACTCAGTGAAATGATAATTTGTTAACATAAAATCATGCACATGAATGCTCATAGAAACATTCCTACGAACAGCCAAAAAAAGTATAAAGGCTCATTAAATGGTGAACATCATAAAATGAAATAAATTTATCTAGAAAACTCATACTTATTCACAGAAATCAATGAAATGTTGAGGCATATTATGAGGATGAGCATTGAAAATATTACATTAAATGGAAGACAGATATAAAAGGCCTTTTAAAATATTGTTCCATGAATATAAGTTGTTCAGAATGGGCAATTTTATCAAAAGACAAAATATGTTAGTTTTTGTAGGCAGCTAAGGAGAAAAGTGCTTAGATATGAAGTTTTAAGTGGGATAATAAAAATATTCTTTTGTTATATAATGATGATTATAGTGGAATATGTGAATATATCTTTAAAACTACACAGTTATACAATTTAAATAGTAGATATAATAATATTTGTAAGAATTCAGTAAAACATTGAAATAATTTTGAATTACATTGATGTGTGCACAGTTTATAAGCAGAAAATAGATGCACAACACATTTGTGAGAAATTAAAGCAACACACATGGAATACTGAGGTATTACTATTCATTGTAATAATCACACTATATTTAAGTATTTCTGCACAAAGCAATATGTTTAGAAATACAATATGTATACTAAGAAGTTTACTGAGGTTTGGTTGTTATATACTGAGCAGAATTAAGTTACATTTATTAAGCAAAATAAATCAAGAGAAATTTCTGTACATTAAATATATATTTCTATTTAAGATTATAAAAATGAATAATCCATTTGATAAGTTGGCCAATAAAATTAACAGACACTTCTCAAAGAAAGAAGTACAGATGGCCAATAGATGTATGAATATGTTCAATGAATTTATTCACAGGCAAATTCAAATCAAAACTGCACTGAGATTCCATTTTGACCATGAGATAATGGCTAATACTAAAATAAAAACAGCAAAAATGGTGTTGAGAATGGGGATTACTTAGGGATTTTTATATATTTTATAACGGGGATATAAAGTAGTGCAGCTGCTATGGAAGTTAGAATGGAAGTTCATAAAATATAACCTACCGTATATTCTAGTTATACCTCTCCTGGGAATATGCCCAAATGAATCAATGCCAATGTACTAAAATGATATCTGTTCATCCATGATTATTTTGGCACTCTTAACAGGAACCAAGCTATAGAATTATCCTCTATGTCTATTAACAGAAGAAAGAAAAAAGGTGCTATATAGTCACACAGGAGTTTTATAGACTATTAATGATGAACTTAAAATCACATTTGCAAGAAAATGAATTGGAGATCATCATATTAAGTACAATAAAACAGACTCAGAAATTAAATGTGTTTTCTCTCCTATTTAGAACCTAAAAATCACTTACTTATGCACACACATAAGGTAAAGACAGAAACAGAAGTTAGTACACTTGGGAATAGCAAAGAAACTACTAGGAACATGAAGGGAGTAGAACAGGACCATGGTGAGTGGATACGGTCAACAGACATGATATATTTGAAAACAAAAACAAAAACAAAAACAAAAAAAACAAACTCATTTTAAAATTCATACTGAGACAGATATAGAAAAATGCTTCCATCTCATGATTTTATTGAAAACTATTTGTTAGCAACACAATCATTAAACAGAATATTCAAAATATTTAGAATTTATATCCCCAAGTGTATGTTTTTATTACTATTTTACAGACTCTCCTTGCAATAATAAAGGCAAAAAAGTATGTAAAGATTAAATTAGCTATAAATCATAAAACTGTTAGACTGGATGAAATGAGGAAGACAAACTCAAGAATCATATCTATGTTGTATTTTGAAATACGTTTTTAAAATAATTATAACTAAAATGGTGCTAATCTTTGTTTCATCAGTAATGGTATTGCAACTTCATATTGCTCCTCAAGGAAACCTAGTTATTCTCTATTTGAGATGATGCTAGTTATGTAAATATGTTTATTATATTTATATGTTCATCAAGGTATATGGCTTTCCCTCTTTGTTTGTTTGTTTGTTTCTTTTTTCTTCTGTTTTTTAAATGTCTTCTCCTGATTTGGGTTATTGCAGTAATAGAAGACATTTGGAAGGTCTTTTAATTTTTTTCTGATTTAAGAACTATACTTTGAAAATAGCTTCTTGGTTGGGCCTTGTGTCCATTTACCCTTCTTAATGGTGGGATTTTTTCTGGATTAAACTTTTGCAGGTCTTATTGTGTTGTCACAGACTCTGTGAGTTCATCTGTGTATTAATCCTGTCATGGCAGTTTCCATGTATTTCATTACCACTTCAGATTCTAATTTCTTGTTTAGATCCTCAGGATTTCAGGATAGGACTTTGATAGAGAAACCCAGATTGGGAGATTTTTATTTATTTATCTATGAATATATATATATGCACTTTAAAAAAATTAATGATAAAAGTCATGAAGTATAAAGGAAGCAAGGAAAGGTATATAGCAGAATTTGGATGGAGGAACTGAAAGGGGAAATGATAACATTTTCATCTAAAGAAATAGAATAAATTTCAGTGGGGTTGATTTAAGTTTCTCTCCATTTAGTTTGAGGATGGCTATAGGGTTGTTGTATATTGCCTTTACTATATTTAGGTATGTGCCTTGTATCCCTGATCTCTCCAAAACTTTAAACATGAATGAGTGTTAGATTTGCCAAATGCTTTTTTGGCATATAAGGAGATGATTATTTGTTATTTCTTTTGTTGTTGTTGTTGGTTTTTGGTTTGTTTTGTTTTTCCTTCTGTTTGTTTATGTTTTGGATTACATTTATGGATTTTCATAGAATGAACCACCCCTGCATGCTAGGGAAGAAGCCTAATTGGTCAAGGTAGATGTTACCTTTTATGTGCTCTTGAATTTGGTTTGTAAGTATTTTATTGGGCATAATTGCATCAGTGTTCATAAGAGAGATAGGTCTGAAGTCCTCTTTTTTTGTTGGGTCTTTGTGAGGATTAGGTGTCAAGGTGACCGTGGCATCATAGAATGGGTTTGGAAATGTTCCTTCTGTTTTTATTTTGTGGATAATTTGAAGAGTATTATCGTCAGCTCTTCTTTGAAGGTCTGGTAGAATTATGTGCTGAAACCATCAGACCCTGGGCTTTTTATGGAAGGGAGACTTGATGACTGCTTCTATTTTCTTGGGGGGATACAGGACTGTTTAATCTATTTACCTTATCTAGGTTTAGCTTTGGTAAATGGAATTGATCAAGAAAATTTTCCATTTCGTTTAGATTTTCAAATTTTGGGTCATATAGGCTTTTGAAGTAAGAGCTAATAAGTCTTCAACTTTCCTCAGTGTCTGTCATTGTGTCCCCCTTTTGTATCTGATTTTGCTGATTTGGATAGTTTCTCTCTGCCTTTTATTTAGGTTGGCTAAAGGTTTGTCAAACTTGTTGATTTTCACAATCAACTCTTAGTTTCATTGATTCTTTGAATTGTTTTATTTAATTCTAATTTATTTCATCCCTGAGTTTGATTATTTCCAACTGTCTATTCCTCTTGGGTGTGTTTGCTTCTTTACATGCTGGAAAGGATGTGGAGAAAGGGGAACACTTCTCCATTGGTGTTGGAAATGTAAACTTGTACAACTTTGGAAATCAATCTTGCGCTTTCACAGAAAATTAGGAATAGTGCTATCTAAAGATCCAGCTATAACACTCCTAGACATATATCCAAAATATGATTAACTATACAACAAGGACATTTGATCAGCCATGTACATAGCAGATCTATTCATAATAGCCATGATCTGGGAACAACCTAGATAGCCGTCTATGGAGTAATGGATATAGAAATTGTGGTATATTTGCAGAATGGAATACTACTCAGGTATTAAAAACAAGGAAATAATGAAATTGGCAGGCAAATGGTGGAAACTAGAAAGATAGTCTGGAGTGAGGTAATACAGCAGCAGAAAGACACACATGCTGTATAATCACTCATAAGTAGATATTAGCCATTTAATATAGGAGAAACAAACCTAAGTCTATACTCCTAAGGAAGCTAAACAACATGGAAGAGCCTAGGGAAGATGCTCAATTTTCATTCAGAAGGACAAACACGATAGACATTGGAAGCAGAAGACAGGGAACAGGACAGCAGCCTATCACAGAGGGCTTCTGAAAGACTCTACTGAGAGGGGTATCAAAGTAGAGGCTAAGATTCTTAGCCAAACTTTGGGCAGAGGTCATGGAATTTTATGAAAGAAGGGAGAGATAGAAAAACCTGGAGGAGGCAGAAGCTCAAAAAGGAGACCAACAGAGCCAAAAAACAAAAGCATAAACCAAACAACAACAGCAAGAACAAAAACTCAGGCCAGGGAGCCCTGCAGAGACTGACATCCCAACCAAGGACAAAGCAAGGAGAGGACCTAAAACCCAGGCTCAGATGTAACACATAGACTCAGTATCCAAGTGGGTCTGTAGTAAGGGGACTAGAGGTATTTTCTGGCATGAACTCAGTGACAGGTTCTCTGATTACCTCCCCTGGAGAGCGTGGCCTTGCTAAGCCACAGAGGAAGACAATGCATCCAGTCTTGATGACACCTGATAATCTAGGGTCAAATAGAAGGGCAGAAGGGCCTCCCCAAACATTGGACCAAGGGTGGGGCATAGAGGAACAAAAGTGAGGAGACAAGGGAGAGGGCCACAGCCGGGATACACATTGAATAAATTGTAATAATAATAATGACGATGATGATGAAAAGAAAAGAAGACATAGAATAAAAAAATTAAAACAGTGTCCCATCCATGGCTGAAATCTCTAAAGTTTCTCATTTCTGCATATTGTCCAGTTGTGTATCTTTTTGTTAAGTAGCATCTACTACTAGAAGAACCTTCTCTGGCATGGGAAAAATCAGTAAAGTCCATACTTCTCAAATTGCATAAAAATTAACTTCAGAAGGATCAAAGTTATATTTGTGAAACTTGTAATAATAAACTAGTTCAGATAAAATTTAATAGGAATATTCTTTCAATAAGGTAAATGACACAGTGTGATTTAAGATGTTTAAATGGTGATAATAATGAGTTGGTGAATGATGAAAAAATAATAGAAAACATTTATCTGAAATTGGTTTGTAACTCAAAAGTCTTTATTTTCTTTGTATAAGGCCTAAAGAAAATTACTTAATTTTCAAGATATTGGACTTTTTAATTTAGAGATGATATAGTGATAAGTCATATTTTGAAAACATCATTTAACTGAAATAGTATTAACACAAATATTTTAATATCATTGATGATTTTATACTCAATGTATATTTTATTATACAAATAAAATTGATTATTAATATCCATAATACTGTTAGGATTCACATAAATATCAATGGTGGTATTAGTTTTAATACCATTATTAATGTTAATACATTACAATTATTTCTTATCCAGTAGCCTCATAAAGTGAGAATTCCGGTTTTAATGTCACTACTTAGAACTTTAAAAAATAGACTTGAATTTTATAACTATTTTACTCAAAAATAAGTTTTCCTTCAATTTTGTCTTCATAGAATAAGAAAATAAAAATAAATATTACAACGGAAATATTAAAATAAAAAATAAATTTTTATTTGCTCATTTGTTAAATCATGTAAGTGATTTAACTGTAAAATTTATGTTTATGATATGATATCTAAACATGATGTATTGATTTTTTTTTTATTTTGTTTCTTCTGGGGTATTTTCTCTGCACCATTACTTTTCTGTACCAGATGTCATTATTTGGAATGTTTATGACATGTTCACTTTCCTCATTTCACTCATCCTTCAACAAGTGTTATAAAGACTACAATGCATATCATTATTTACACAATTTTTCTGATACCTTACATCTAGTAAAACTGGCTAATTGCTGGTTTATATTATTCAATAGTGACATACAAGATTTTTTTAAATTTTCGGATAATGTAGCTGTTTAGTTCATCATCATCATCATCATCATCATCATCATTTATTATAATTTATTCTCTTTGTATGCAGGCAGTATCCCCTTCCTTCACCTCCTCCAGGTACCACCCTCTCTCTTTTTTCCTCCTCTAAGTCCCTCCCCTATTCCACTGTTAGGGGAGGTCCTCCTTCCAAACTATCTGACCCTAGCCTATCAGATCTCATCAAAACTGTCTGGATTCTTTATCTCTGTGATCTAGTAAGGCCACCCCAACAGTAGGAGGAGATCAAAGAGCAAGCATATGAGTTCATGCCAGAGACTGCTTTTGCTTCCATTACTAGGGTACTCTCATGGAGACTGAGCTGCCCATGGGATACATCTGAGCAGGAGTTGTAGGTCCTCTACATGCATTGTCCTTGGTTGATTCACGAGTCTACTGGAACCGTTGGGCACATATATTGGCTCTGTTGTTCTCCGTGTGAAGCTCCTGTCCCTTTCAGGTCTTTCTGTCTTCCCATTCTGCCATAATATTTCCTGCACTCTGCCCAAAGTTTGGTTATGAGTCTCAGTATCCGTTTGGATATCACGCTGGTTAGAGTCTTTCAGAACCTGTGTTAGGTTCCTCTCCTGTTTTCTTTCTTCTGCTTATTCCAATGTCTATCCTGTTTGTCTTTATGAATGATGATTAAGCCTCTTCCCTAGGTTCTTCCTTGTTATTTAACTTCTGTAGGACTATAGGATTTAGGATGTTTACCCTACATTATATGGCTAATATCCACTTCTAAGTGAGTAATATACCATGTGTGTCCTTCTGTTTCTCTGTTACCTCACTCAGGATGATCTTTTCTAGATCCCACCATTTGCCTGCAAATTTCATGATTTCCTTGTTTTTAACTGCAGAATAGTATTCCATTGTGCAAATGTACTACAATTTCTGTCTCCAATCTTTAGTTGAGGGACATCTAAGCTGTTTCCAGATTCTGGCTATTATGAGCAAAGATGGTATGAACATAATTGAGCAAATGTCATTGTATGGTTGAATATCTTTTTGATATATACCCAGGAGTAATATAGATTGATACTGTTATTAAATGAAGAAAGCTGTTACAAAACTCCTCATGACTATCTTAATATTTTGACCTTGTGAGCATCTACTGGATTTTTACTTCAGACTTAAATGTTACCAGTGATGAGTCTAGGATATAACTGTATGTACATAAGATAGAAGTACACTCTTCTGAAAAAAACAAAACAAAACACATACATGCTTAAGAATAAAGATTGCTGAGCCCAATGAAGACAAAATTCAAACAAGGACTCTAACAAGTGATACACCTGAATAAAAATAATAGTTTTTGACATATATAAATATTTGGCTATTAAGGATTATTTACATATATGTGTGTTTTTCTGTTTCTTATATTGTAGATGGATTGAAACAAAATTCTCATATACATTATTATTGCAAAAGTAGCTCAGATGCCGCTTTTTAAATTTTGTTATTTATTTGTATTAATTATAGTTTATTCACTTTATATCCCAGCTGTACCCCCTCCCCCATCTCTCCAAATTCCACCCTACCTCCCTCATCTCCTCTCATGCACCTCTTCAAGTCTGCTGATAGCAGAAGTCCTCCTCCCATTCCATCTGACCATAGCCTATCAGGTTTCATCAGGCCTGGAAGAATGTCTTCCTCTGTGGCCTAGTAAGGCTGCTCCCCCCTCAGTGGAAGGTGATCAAAGAGCCAGCCACTGATTTCATGTCAAAGACAGCCCCTGTTTTCATTACTAGATAACCTACATGGAGACTGAGCTGCCATGGGCTACAATCTGTACAAGGGTTCTAGGTTATTTCCATGAATGGTCTTTGGTTGGAGTATCAGTCTCAGAAAAGACCGCTGTGCAAGATTTTTTGGTTCTGTTGCTTATATTGTAGAGCTCCTCTCTCCTCCAGGTCTTTCTAACTTCCCCTTCTTTCACAAGGTTCCCTGTACCCTGCCCAAAATTTGGCTATGAGTCTAAGCACCTGCTTCAATACCCTGTTCAGTAGAGTCTTTCAGAGAACCTCTGTGGTAGGCTGTTGTCCCGTTCCCTGTTTTCTCCCACTTCCTATGTCCATCCTGTTTACCTTTATGAGAGAGGATTGATCATCTTACCTAGGGTCATCCTCCTTGCTTTACATTTTTTTTCATTTAAATATTTATTTATGTTAAATTTCTTTAAACGTCTACCTTATAAGAAACCATTTATAAATAATTTTAGTTCTGGTTGTTTTTTTTTTTCCTTTTTTAAAATTTTTCATCAATTACACTTTATTCATTGTGCATCTGCCACAAGCCCCTCCCTCCTCCCCTCCCGGTCCCACCCTCCCTCCCCTTTCTGCATGCATGCCACTCCCCAAGTCCACTGATAGGGGAGGTTCTCCTCTCCTTTCTCATCTTAGTCCATCAGTTCACATCAAAAGTGGCTGCATTGTCCTCTACTATGGCCTGGTAAGGCTGCTCCCCCCCAGGGGGAGGTGATCAAAGAGCAGGCCAGTCAGATTATGTCAGAGCCAGTCCCTCTTCACATTACCATGGAACCCACTTGGACACTAAACTGCCATGGGCTATATCTGTGCAGGGGTTCTAGATTATCTCCATGAATAGTCCTTGGTTGGAGTATGAGTCTCTGGGAAGTTCCCTGTGTTCAAATTTTCTTGTTCTGTTGCTCTCTTTGTGGAGACCCTGTCCTCTCCAGCTCTTACTATTTCCCAGTTCTTACATAAAATTCCATTCACTCTGCCCAACAGTTGCCCATCAGGCTCACCATATGCTTTGATAGTCTGTAGGGCAGAGGCTTTCAGAGGCCCTCTGTGATGGGTTCCTAGGTTGTTTCCTGTTTTCTTCTTCTTCTGATGTCCATCCTCTTTGCCTTTCAGGATGGAGATTGACCGTTTTAGGTAGAGTCCTCTCTCTTGTTTAGTTTCTTTAGATGCACAGATTTTAGTGGGTTTGTCCTATGTTGTATGTCTATATGAGTGAGTATATACCGTGTGTGTCTTTTTGCTTCTGGGACAACTCACTCAGGATGATCCTTTCCAGGTCCCACCATTTACCTGCAAATTTCATGATTTCCTTATTTTTCATTGCTGAGTACTATTCCATTGTATAGATGTACCACAATTTCTACATCCATTCTTCAGTTGAGGGGCATCTGGGCTGTTTCCATCTTCTGGCTATTACAAATAAAGCTGCTACAAACATGGTTGAGCAAATGTCCTTTTTGTGTACTTGAGCTTCTTTTGGATATATGCCCAGGAGTGGTATGGCTGGATCTTGAGGAAGCGCTATTCCTAGTTGTCTGAGAAAGCGTCAGATTGATTTCCAGAGTGGTTGTACAAGTTTACATTCCCACCAGCAGTGGAGAAGGGTTCCCCTTTCTCCACAGCCTCTCCAGTATGTGTTGACACTTGAGTTTTTGATCTTGGCCATTCTGATGGGTGTAAGGTGAACTCTCAGGGTTGTTTTGATTTGCATTTCCCTAATGGCTAATGAGGTTGAGCATTTCTTTAAGTGCTTCTCTGCCATTTGATATTCCTCTGTCGAGAATTCTCTGTTTATCTCTGTTCCCCATTTTTTAAGTGGATTACTTGGTTTGCTGCTTTTAAGCTTCTTTAGTTCTTTATATATACTGGATATGAGTCCTCTGTCAGATAAAGGGTTGGTGAATATTCTTTCCCAATCTGTAAGCAGTCGCTTTGTTTTGATGACAGTGTCCTTTGCTTTGCAGAAGCTTTTCAGTTTCATGAGGTTCCATTTATTGATTGTTGTTCTTAGAGCCTATGCTGTTGGTGTTTTGTTCAGGAAGTTTTCTCCTGTACCAATGAGTTCTAGGGTATTCCCCACTTTTTTTCTAGCCGATTTAATATGTCTGATTTTATGTTGAGGTCTTTGATCCACTTGAACTTCAGTTTTGTGCAGGGTGATAAGTATGGATGTACATTTTTATGTGTACAGATTTTACTATGTTTATCCTATAATATATGTCTAATACCCACTTATAAGTGAGTATTAACTATGTGTTTCTTTCTGCTTCTGATTCCTCACCCAGGATGATCTTTTCTAGTTCCCAACATTTCCCTGCAAATTTTATTATTTCATTGTTTAAAATTAAAATTAGTATTCCTGGTGGGCGGGGGGGGGGGGGGGGAAGATGGCATCCCCGGGATAGCACTGTGTCTGAGAAACAGGACAGCACTCTCTGTGCAGTGACCAGGAGACTGAACTCTGGGCCCTAAAACTTCAGAGATAATGTTTCCCAGGTGAGGGGAGGCTCCCACGGCATGGGAATCAGTCAGTTCCACTCTTGGACCGCTAAGCCAGAACAAAGAAGAGATCCCGGGTAACTCGGGCATTGGGTCTTGGGGCCAGAGCCACACGCCGGCGTGTCCTGATCACTTTACCAGGCTGATTGGTGGGCACAAGGGTGCCAGAGACTGGGAGTCCCAGTCACAAGAAAACCCCACGTGGAAGGAAAGTTGCAAGACTGATCACAGGTCACCCAGTCTTTCCCTGGAAGGAGTCTCGCAGACCCCCGGTACTCCCCGCCAGCACAACTGAGCTCCTGCTGCCATCACAGCTGGGACTGTGTGCCCAGCTCACCAGTACAGAAGAGCTGTGTGCCCCAGTGCAACAGAGCCTGAGAATCCCTGTCCAGAGAGGGGTCCACAGGGAAGGAAGGAAACCGTCCTGCTTGGGTCATCTAGGCTTTGCCTGGGGAAAGTCTCACAGACCGCAGACCACAGACCAGCAAGTACATGCCACCATCTAGGATCTGGGCCCAAGCGAGGAGCCTAGAGTTATTGGGAACCCAATCTCTCAGACTAGCAGGTTGGAGTGCACATCCGCCAGCCCAGATCCTGCTTTGTACCAACTACTCCTTAGAGACAGAACTGTGTGCCCCAGGACACCAGAGTCTTGGAGTCACTGTCTGGAGAAACCCTCACAAGGAACAAGGAACGAAGCAAAGGGGACGGACTTAGGCAACCCAGTATATCCCCAGAAAAGGTCCCACAGACTGGCCCAACCCAGGGACTTGCTGTGCCCCAGATAGCCTGCTGTTATCAGGAGATCAGTACTCTCCCACCACAGATTACCCCTTGGGTTCTGGGGCACAGAGCCGCAACCTCACACCTACAAAAGACAGGGAACCCCGAGATCATACCCCAGATACTGCTCCAAGGGACAACCAGTTATCCCTAACAAAACCAACCAAACCATGGGACACATAGGTTACAGCAGCTGATCACTAAATTTATAGCAAGAAACCCAGAAGCAGGGCAGCTGTCTCCAGGACTTCTACTGGTGAGAGGGGAGCCCTCTCGACTAATAAGGACCCCAGTAACCACCCAGGTCTCTATGCCAGAGGGTAGCTGTAGCAACTCCTGAAAAACACCTGCCATCCAGTGACTATACCCAAAAAGCTGAGAAGGCTTCCTTCAGGAAAAACCATCTTCTTGCCAAAGGGATTCTCTCCACTACAGGGTTCCAGGAACCACCAGAAGCTAACTTCAAACACCTAAGATAGCCCAATGTTTAGAGGACAGCGTAAAAGTTCAACCAACAAAAGCCAGAGCAATATGGCTTCTCCAGAACCCAGTTATCCAGGGACAAATAGCCCTAGACACCCCAGCATAACTGAAATTCAAGAAGATGACCTAACATCTATGTACATGAAGAAGATAACAGAGGAAACAAGTAAAATACAAAAAGAAATAGAGGAAGCTGGAGCCAAACAGTTTGTGGCCATTAGAGAGGAAATGCTTAAATCACTGAATGAATTAAAAGAAACAGAGGATTGTTCAAACAAACCGTTGAAGGAATTGATGGCAAAACAGAAAAATACAGCCAGACAGATGAAGGAAATCAACAAAATGGCTCAAGATCTGAAGATAGAATTGAAAAAATTTAAAAAAAACACACACACACAAATGGAAGAAATTGCTGAGAGAAAGAACGTAGGGAAGAAATCAGGAACTACAGAGGTTAGGATAACTAATAGGCTGCAAGAAATAGAAGAAAGAATCTCAGGTGTTCAAGATACAATGGAAGAAATAGATGTATCTGTCAAACATAAATGTTAAATCAAAAAAAATCCTTGTCATAGACCATCCAAGAAATTCAAGACAACATAAAAAGACAAAACCTAAGAATAATAGGAATAGGTGAAAAAGAAGATTCCCTGCACCATGGCCCAGAGAATATTTTCAACAAAATCATTGAAGAAATTTTCCCCAACTTAAAGGAAAGGCCAATAAGAATACAAGAGGCCTACAGAAAACCCAATAAATTAGACCAGAAAAGAAAATCCTCCTGCCAAATAATGATCAAAGCAGTAAGTATACAGAACAAAGAAAAAAAATACTAAAAGCTGCAAGGGGAAAAGGCCAAGTAACATATAATGGCAAACCCATTAGAATCACACCTGACTTTTCAACAGAGACTATGAAAGCCAGAAGGGCAAGGACAGATATCATGCAGATCCTAAGAGAAGACAGATGTCAGCCTAGACTACTACTATACCAAGCAAAACTCTCAGTCCTCATAGACAGAGAAAACAAGATATTCAATGACAAAAACAAATTTCATCCATACCTACAAACAAATCCAGCATTACAGAAGACACTAGAAGGGAAAATACAACCCAAGAAAACTAACTACATTCAAGAAAACACAGGAAATAAGTAACCTCACTAGAATAAAACAAAAAGCAACAAATCACACAACCGTATCACCACAGTCAACATCAAAATCAAAGGATCTAACAGCCACTGGTCATTAATCTCTCTCAACATCAATGGACTCAATTCTCCAGTAAAAAGAAACAGACTAACAGAATGGATGCCTAAACAAAACCCAGCAATCTGTTGCATACAACAAAACACACCTAAATCACAAAGGTAAATATTACCTGAGGGTAAAGTGATGGACGAAGGATTTCCAAGCAAATGGATGCAAGAAGCAAGCAGGATTAGCCATTCTAATATTTGATTAAGTAGACTTTCAACCAAAATTAATCAAAAGAGATGGGGAAGGACACTTCATAGTCATCAAGGGAAAATTCCACCAAGAAGACATCACAATCCTGAACATCTATGCCCCAAATACAAGGGCGCCCACATTTGTGAAAGAAACATTGACAAAACAAAAACCACACATAGATCCCCACACACTAATAGTGGGAGATATCAACACCCCACTGTCAACAAAAGATAGGTCAACAAAACAGAAATTAAACAAAGAAACAATATCTCTAACAGAGGTCATGAATCAAACGGAACTAACAGACATTTACAGAACCTTACACCCAAACACAAAAGAATTTACCTTCTTCTCAACAACTCATGGAACCTTCTCCAAAATAGACCATATATTTGGTCACAAAGCGAGCCTCAGCAGATACAAGACCATTGAAATAATCCCTTGTATCCTGTCTGATCACCATGGAAAAAAGCTGGACCTCAACAACAACAGAAATAAGAAAGAGCCTACACACACATGGAAACTGAACAATTTGTTAATAAATGACAGCTGGGTCAGGGAAGAAATACAGAAAGAAATTAAAGTCTTCCTAGAACTCAATGAAAACGAAGACACAACATACCTAAACCTGTGGGACACGATGAAAGCAGTGCTAAGAAGAAAGTTCATAGCACTAAGTGCCTTCAAGAAAAAATCGAGACAGCTCATTCAACCAACTTAATCCCTCACTTAAAAACCCTAGAAAAAGAAGAAGCAGACACACCAAAAAGGAGTAGATGGCTATAAATAATCAAACTCAGGGCTGAAATCAATCAATTGGAAACAAATAAAACAATTCAAAGAATCAATGAAACCAAGAGCTGGTTCTTTGAGAAGATCAACAAGATAGACAAACCCCTTAGCCAAGCTAACTAAAAGGCAGAGAGACACCATCCAAATAAACAAAATCAGAAATGAAAAGGGGACATAACTACAGACACTGAGGAAATCCAATCATTAGGACTTACTTCAAAAGTCTGTATGGCACAAAATTTGAAAATCTAAATGAAATGGACAATTTTCTTGATCAATTCCACTTACCAAAGTTGAATCAGGACGAGGTAAATCAATTCAATATTCCTATATCCCTCAAGGAAATAGAAGCAATAATCGAAAGTCTCCCATCCAATAAAAGCCCAGGACCAGATGGTTTTGGTGCAGAATTCTACCAGACCTTCAGAGAAGAGCTAACTCCAATTCTCTTCAAACTATTCCACAAACTAGAAACAGAAGGAACATGATGAAACTCATTCTATGAAGCCACAGTCACCTTGGTACTTAAACCTCACAAAGACCCACCAAAAAAAAAGAGAATTTCTGGCCAATCTCCCTTATGAACATTGACGCAAAAATACTCAACAAAATACTCGCAACCCGAATACAAGAACACATCAAAGATATCATCCATCATGACCAAGTAGGCTTCATCCAAGGTATGCAGAGGTGGTTCAATATACGGAAATCCATCAATGTGATCCACCATATAAAAAAATCTTAAAGAAAAAAAAAACTCATGATACTCTCCCTAGATGCTGAAAAAGCATTTGACAAAATCCAACATCCATTCATGCTTAAAGTATTGGAGAGATCAGGGATACAAGGCACATAGCTAACCATAGTAAAGGCGATATTCAGCAAGCCTATAGCCAACATCAAACTGAATGAAGAGAAACTTAAAGCAATCTCACTGAAATCAGGGACAAGACTAAGCTGCTCTGCATATCTCTCAACATAGTTCTGGATATCCTTGCTAGAGCAGTAAGACAGTTGAAGGAGAACAAGTGGATACAAACAAGAAAGGAAGAATTAAATTATCAATATTTGCAGATGATATGATAGTATACATGAGTGAGCCCAAAAAAACTATACCAAGGAACTCCTACAGCTGATAAACACTTTCAGCAAGGTGTCCGAGTACAAAATTAACTCAAAAAAATCAGTAGCCCTCCTGTATACAAAAGGGCTGAAAAAGAAATTAGGGAAACAATACCCTTCACAATAGCCACAAATGACATAAAGTACCTTGGAGTAACCCTAACCAAGGAAATCAAAGACTTGTATGAAAAAAAAATTCAAGTCTCTGAAGAAAGAATTAGAAGAAGATATCAGAAGATGGAAAGATCTCCAATGTTCATGGCTTGGCAGGATGAACATAGTAAAAATGGCCATCTTACCAAAAGAAATCTACAAATTCAATGCAATTCCCATCAAATTACAAACACAATTCTTTACAGACCTAAAGAAAAGTTCTCAACTTCATATGGAATAACAAGAAACCCAGAATTGCTAAAACAATCCTCTACAATAAAAGATCTTCTGGAGGTATCTCCATACCTGATCTTAAGTTGTAC
>REGO01000644.1:254587-284834 GCA_010120015.1 Rhombomys opimus
GTGGGACCTGGAAAGGATCATCCTGAGTGAGTTGTCCCAGAAGCAAAAAGACACACACTGTACATACTCACTCATATAGACATACAACATAAGATAAACCCACTAAAATCTGTACGTCTAAAGAAACTAAGCAAGAGAGAGGACCCTAACTAAAACGTTCAATCCCCATCCTGAAAGATAAAGAGGATGGACATCAGAAGATGAAGAAAACAGGAAACAACCTAGGAACCTGCCATAGAGGGCCTCTGAAAGCCTCTGCCCTGCAGACTATTAAAGCAGATGGTGAGCCTGATGGCCAACTGTCTGGCAGAGTGAATGGAATTTTATGTAAGAAGTGGGAAATAGAAAGAGCTGGAGAGGACAGGGTCTCCACAAGGAGGACAACAAAACAAGAAAATTTGAACACAGGGAATTTCCCAGAGACTCATACTCCAACCAAGGACCCTTCATGGAGATAACCTAGAACCCCTGCACAGGTGTAGCCAATGGCAGTTCAGTGTCCAAATGGGTTTCATAGTAATGGGAAGAGGGACTGCCTCTGACATAATCTGATTGGCCTGCTCTTTGATCACCTCCTCCGGAGGGGGGAGCAGCCTTATGAGGCCACAGAAGATGACAATGCAGCCACTTCTGATGAGAACTGATAGGCTAAGATCAGAAAGAAGGAGAGGAGGACCTCCCCTATCAGTGGATTTGGGGAGGGCATGCATGCAGAAAGGGGAGAGCGGGTGGATTTGGAAGGGGAGGAGGGAGCGGCTTATCGGGGGATAAAAAATGAATAAAGTGTAATTAATTAAATTGAAATAAAGAAATAAAAAATAAAAATTAAAAACTAAAAAAAGTAGTATTCCATTGTGTAAGTGGACCGCAATTTCTTGATCCATTCCTCCCTTGAGAGACATCTGTGTTCTTTCCACATTCTGGCTATTACATATAAAGCTGCTACGAACATTGTTGAAGAAATATCGTTGTTGTATACTTGAGCATATTTTCAATATATGCCTAGAAGTGGTATAGCTGGATCTTTAGGAAGCACTATTCCTAGTTGTCTGAGAAAGTACCAGATTGATTTCTAAAGTGGAAATAATAAAAAATAATAAATAAAAATGCAGTTCTTATTAATATTGCTTTGTAGTTCAGCCAGATATCAGGGGTGGAGGTACCCACAGACAACCTCGTGTTGTAGGGATTGTTTTAACAATGTCTTGTTTGTTTGTTTGTTTGTTTGTTTTCATATAAAGTAGGGAAATGTTCTCTCAAAGTCTGTAGGGAATTATGATGGTATTTTGAAGGGAATTGCATTCCATCCGTAGATTGCAAAAGTAGGATGGTCATTTTCTCCATGTTACCCTTAAGAATCCATGAAAATGGGAGATCCTTCCATCTTCTTATATCTTCTTCAATTTCTTTCTTCAGAGACTTGAAGTTTTGTCAAACAGTTCTTTCACTTCTTTGGTTAGAGTCACACCAAGGTCCTTTATATTATTAGTGGGTATTGTGAAGAGTGTTGTTTCTCTAATTTCTTTCTCAGCCTTTTTGTCCTCCATATACTGGTGGGCATCTTATTTTTTTTAAAGTTAACTTTGTATCCAGCCACTTTGCTGAAGGTGTTTATCAGCTGACGGAGTTCTCTGACTGGATTTTTGTGGTCACTCATATATACTATCATATTATCTGCAAATAGTGATACTTTGACTTCTTCCTTTCTGATTTGTATCTCCTTGACCTTTAGTTGTCTTATTGCTCTAGCCAAGACTTCGTACTGTGTTGAAAAAGTAAGGAGAGAGTGAGCAGCCTTGCCTTCTCCCTGATTTCTGTGTGAATGATTTAAGTTTCTCTCCATTTAATTTGATGTTGGCTATAAGCTTGCTGTATATTGTCTTTACTATGTTTTGGTATGTGTCTTCTATCCCTGATCACTGTAAGACTTTAAATATGAATGTGTGTTGGATTTTGTCAAATGCTTTTTTGGCATTTAAAGAGATGATCATGTGATAATTCTCCTTCAATTTGTTTATATGATGGATTACATTAATGGATTTCCATACATTGAACCACTCTTCCATGCCAGTTATGAAGCCTAATTTGTCCTGGTAGATGATATCTTTTATGTGTTCTTGGATTCAGTTTGCAAGTGTTTTATATAGTATTTTTGCATCAATGCTCATAAGAGAAATAGGTCTGATGTTCTCTTTTTTGTTGTGTCTTTGTGTAGTTTAGGTATGAAGGTGACTGTGGCTTCATAGAATGAATTTGTTAATGTTCCTTCTGTTTATATTTTGTGGAATAGTTTTAAGAGAATTGGAGTTAGGACTTCTTTGAAGTTCTGGTAGAATTCTGCACCTAAACCATCTGGTCCTGGGCTTCTTTTGGAGTTTTGATGACTCCTTCTATTTATTTCCTTGGGGGATATAGAAACGTTTACTATGTTTACTTGATCTTGATTTAATTTTGGTAAATAGAATCTATCAAGAAAATTGTCCATTTCATTTAGATTTTCAAATTTTGTGGCATAGAGGCTTTTGTAATAAGACCTAAAGATTGTTTCTATTTTCTCAGTGTCTGATGTCATGTTCCCCCTTTTTTTCTGATTTTGCTGATTTGTATAGTGTCTCTCTTCGTTTTAGCTAGTATGGCTAAGGGTTTGTCTATTTGTTGATTTTTCTCAAAGAACCAGCTCTTGTTATCATTGTCTTTTTGGATAGTTTTCTTTGTTTCTAATTCATTGATGTCAGCTCTGAGTATTTTTAATCATCTACTCCTCTGTGTGTCTGCTTCTTTTTTTTCTAGGGCTTTTAGGTGTGTCACTATTTTGCATGTATGAAATATCTCAAACTTCTTTCTGGAGGCACTTAGTGCTATGAACTTTCCTCTTAGCACTGCTTTCATTGTGTCCCATAAGTTTGGGTAAGTTGTATTTTCATTTTCATTGAATTTTAGGAAGTCTCTAATTTCTTTTTTCATTTCTTCCCTGACCAAGCTGTCATTGGTTAAAGAGTTTAGTTTCCATGTGAATGTAGTTTTTTTGTTTGTTTGTTTGTTTTTTTTAAGATTTATTTATTTTAGAGGGAATCAGTTCACATTATAGATGGTTGTGAGCCACCATGTGGTTGCTGGGAATTGAACTCATGACCTTTGGAAGAGCAGACAGTGCTCTTAACCACTGAGCCATCTCTCCAGCCCCTGTAGTTTTTTTTTTTTTTTTTATTTCTGTTATTGTTGAGGTTTATTTTTAGGCCATGGTGGTCTGAAAGAATACAAGGGATTATTTTGATCTTCTTGTGTCTTTTGAGTTTTGCTTTTGCCAGATTATATGGTCAATGTTTGAGAAGGTTTTGTGAGGTACTGAAAGAAGGTATATTCTTTTGTATTCGGGTGAAAAGTTCTGTAGACATCTATTAGGTCCATTTGATTTGGGGCCATTGTAAGTGTCATTATTTCCCTAGTTAGCTTCTGTCTAGATAATCTGTCCTTTGGTGAGAGTGGAGTGTTGAAGTCTCCCACTATTAAGGCGTTGGGATCTATGTGTGATTTAATCTTTAATAGTTTCATTTACAAATGTAGGTGCTCTTGTATTGGGGGCATTGATGTTCAGGATTGTGATGTCCTTTTTGAGGAATTTTCCTTTGATGAGAAAGAAGTGCCCTTCCTCATCTCCTCTGATTAATTTTTGTTGAAAATCTATTTTATTACATATGAGGATAGCTTCTCCAGATTTTTTTTCTGGGTCCATTTGCTTGTTAAGCATTTTTCCAGCCCTTTACTCTGAGGCAGTGTTTAGCTTTATTGCAGAGGTGTATTTCTTGGATGCAGCAAAATGCTGGATCCTGTTTCAGCAACCATTCTTTTAGTCTGTGTCTTTTCAATGGAGAGTTGAGTCCCTTGATGTTGATAGATAATAGTGACCAATGAATGTTAGTTCCTTTTATTTTGGAGTTGGTGGTGTTAGTGTGTTTCAATGCTTGTTTTCTTTTAATTATTTGTTGTGAATTTATGTATACCCTGTTTCCTTGGGTACAGTTGTTTTTGGATTGCAGTTTTCCTTCTAGTGTCTTCTGTAAGGCTGGTTTGCTGTGTAGAGATTCAGTTTAATTTTGTCCTGAAATATTTTTGTTTTCTCCATCTATGTTGATTGACTATGCTGGCTATAGTCTTCTGGGTTGGCATCTGTGGATTCTTAGAGTCTGCCTGACATTTACTTAGGCACTCCTGGCTTTCATAGTTTCTGTTGAGAAGTCTGGTGTGATTCTGTTAGGTATTACTTTATATGTTACTTGGTCTTTTTTCCTTGCTCCTTTTAATACTTTTTCTTTGTTCTGTAGATTTAGTGTTTTGACAATTTTGTGAGGTGGGAGTTTATTTATTTATTTATTTTTATTCTAGTATATTTGGTGCTTTGTCGTCCTCTTGTATACTAATGGACATCTCTTGCTTTAAGTTGGGAAAATTTTCTTCTAAGATATTTTTTAATTTTTTATATTAATTACATATTATTTAGTTTGTATCCCAGCTGTAGCAACCTCCCTCATTTCCTCCCAGTCCCACCCTCCCTCCCTCAGCTCCTTCCTTCCCCTCTCTAAGACCAATGATGGGAGAGGTCCTCCTCCCCTTAAATCTAACTCTAGCTTACAGGTCTCATCAGTACTGGCTGCAGTGTCCTCCTCTGTGGCCTGGTAAAGCTACTCCTCCTTTGGGAGTGGGAGGTCAGTCAAAGGGCCAGCCACTGAGTTTATGTCAGAGACACTCCCTATTCCCCATACTAGGGAATCTACTTGGATACTGGCCTGCCATGGGCTAAGTCTGAGTAGGGGTTCTAGATTGTATCCAAACATGGTACTTGGTTAGAGAATCAGTCTCAGAAAAGACCCTTGTGCCCAGATATATTTGGTCCTTGTGGAGCTCCTGTCCTCTCTAGATCTTAATAACTCCCCCTTCTTTAATATGATTCCCTGCACTCTGCCCAAGATTTTGTTATGAGTCTCAACATCTCCTTGGATACACTGCCAGGTAGAGTCTTTCAGAGGCCCTCTGTGGTATGCTCCTATCCTGTTTCTTGTTTTCTCCTATTTCCAATGCCCATCCTATTTGTCTTTCTAAGTGAGAATTGATCATCTTACCCCAGGTCCTCTTTCTTGCTTAACTTCTTTAGGTGTATAGATTTTAGTATCTTTATCCTATCTTTTAGGTCTAGTATCCACTTATAAGTGAGTATATACCCTGTGTGTCTTTCTGCTTCTTGGATACCTCACTCTGGATGATATTTTCTATATCCCACCATTTGCCTGCAAATTTCTAATTTCCTTGTTTTTAATTGCTGAATAGTATTCCATTGTGTAAATTTACCACAATTTCTGTATCCATTCCTCTGTTGAGGGACATCTAGGTTGTTTCCAGGTTGTGGTTATTACGAATAAAGTTGCTATTATCATGGGTGAACAAATAAATGTTCTTGTTGTGTACTTAAGCATAGTTTGGATATATGCCTAGGAGTCGTATAGCTGGATCTTGAGGAAACACTATTCCTAGTTGTCTGAGAAAGCAGCAGATTGATTTCCGAAGTGGATATACAAATTTATATTGCCACCAGCAATGGAGGAGGATTCCCTTTTCTCCACATTCTCTCCAGCATGTGTTGTGTCTTAAATTTTTGATCTTAGCATTCTGAGTTGGCTAAGGAGTTTGACAATTTCTTTATAGGTTTCTTTGCCATTCTATATTCCTCTACAGAAAATTCTCTGTTTAGCTCCGTACTCCATTTTTATATTAGATTACTTGATTTGTTGCTTTTTAACTTCTTTAGTTCTTTATATATTCTGGATATTAGCCCTCTGTCAGATAGAGAGTTGGTTTAGATCTTTTCTCAGTCTGTAGGCTGTCATTTTGATCTGATGACAGTGTCTTTTGCTTTGATTTTTTTTCTTTTGAAAATATTTTCTGGACCTACGAGCCTGTACGTCTTGTTTTTGGTCTATTCTTATTATTTTTAGATTTTGTCTTTTCATGGCATCCTTGATTTCTTGGATGTTTTATGTTTGGAACTTTTATGATTTTGTTTTTTCTTTGAGAGATGAATCCATATCTCCAAGTGTATCTTCAGCTCCTGAGATTCTCTCTTCCATCTCTTGTATTCTGTTGCTGATGCTTACCTTTGTGATTCCTTATCTTTTCTCTAAATTCTCCAGCTCCAGGGTTTTTTCTCTTTGTTTTTTCTTTATTGACTCTAATTATGTTTTAAAATCTTATACCATTTCCTTCATCCATTTGAATGTAGATTCCTGTCTTTCCTTGACGGCCTTTTTGTTGTTGTTGTTGTTTGTTTCTTCTCTGTAGTCGACTTTTTGTTTCTGTACTTGTGCTTCTACCTGTGCCTCTATTTGTTGGGCTGTATTTTCCAGTATTTCTTTGAGAGCTTTGTTACTTTCTTCTTTATGTGCCTCCCATATCTGGGCGTTGCTCTGTTGGTCTCCCGTGTCTCCAGAGAGCTTTAGCTACTTCTCAGAGCCTCTGGGGGGGGGGGGACTGTACTGGTCTCCCAAGTCTATCAAGGCTGAAGGGTGGTGTCTATCCCTTGCAAGTACCTCAGTGCTGGGTGATTGAGACTGCACAGGTGTCTAAGCCAAGTATGGGTCTCCCTGCCCAGTGGACAAACAGTGGACCTAAATAAGCTAATGGATTTCCTACACTCTCAATTGCCCCTTTGGGCTCAAATCTGAGAGTAGAGCACAGAGGCCACCCCTGTGCATCCCGATTAGGCCTGCTAGTGAGTGAGTGAGCCCTCAAGTGAGTGAATGCAGTGTCTCAGATCCAGAGTCCTTCTACACTAGCAGCCAGACATCTGATCTCTCCCACCCACTACCCAACTGTGGGCAACACAGGGATCCTTGAGACAGCGTTCTGAACATTGAAGCTCCTGTTCTGTGGTTATACTGGTGGAATCCAGGCAAATAATTCCTGGAGCCTATACAGGGATTATACCGATCTGAATACCAGAAGGACATTACAACAATCCTGTAAGTCACTGAAGAATTCAGGGAACCTGTGCATGTGCGTTGTACCTATGAATAGCGCCAGCACCTGAACCCCCTGAGTAAGCGCCACTCTTCCAGGCATCTATAGTCTCAAACCCCCTGTCCCTCAAGGCATATTGCCAAGTGCATAGCAACTCTTGTGCATATTCACCTGCCACCTTCCTTCCTCAGCTATAGCTGAAACACCAACATCCCACCTCAAACCAGTGGACCACGCTCAGGTTTCTCTTAATTCATGATATACTTGGAGTTTTATGGAACACAATACCAGCAGTCAAATTAATTAAACTTATTTACTTGTCCAGATGCACCACTTAAAGAGGCAAATGATCTTAAAAGCTGAAGAGAGAATATTTCAAAAATATGACCATATTGGGGATCTGAAAAGATAAAGTAACCTCAAATCCTCCCCAAAAAAACCTTTCATAGTAAATTTTAGATAAATGTGTTCATGTTACACTACATACTAACTCGCAAAATGATGAATACCGTGGTTAAAACTGAAATAAAATATGCATTTAAATCATTTTTTATATTCACACTTAAACATATATTCTTACAAAATCACATTTGACAAGTAAGATGATTTGATATAGCTTAAAAACCTAGCCTAATACTACAAATATGTTTGAATTCTGGAGTAATGTATTTTGGAGAAAAAAATTTTTTATTCTTATACCAAGTTCTATAAAAGTAATATGAAATATAAGCAGTTAATTTATCAAACTGTGAGATTAATTTTACCTCATCACAATCACAAGAAAACATTAGAAAGTTGAGGATGAGAAATTTGAGGTGAATGTCTAAAAGAAATTTAGTTGTATTTGAAAGTAAGTGAAAAGAACTGCCAAAGTTTATACCACACACACACAAGAAACACACACATACACACTCACACAAACACACACACACACACACACATACACACACACACACACACCTTTTCCTCCACTATTTAGAAAAGAAATCTGATTTGGTGTTATATTTTGTAAAGCAAATCAGAGGAGAATAAGGCTTCATACATACCACTTTCAAAAATGACTTGAAACCTATATAGGAGGTATTCATTGATGCAAAATAAAAAAAAATCTTCAGAAATGATAGGTTACAAGTACATAAAATTCATTACTAATGAGTTCAACTTAAAAATTAATTGCATATCTACACATTCAATTCATTTCCCATTAAAATAACAACACAATTCTTTACAAAACTTGAAAGACTAATTCTCAAATTCATATGAAAAAAAAAAAAAACTCAGTAAAGCTAAAACAATCCTGTACATTAAAAAGATCTTTTGGAGGTGTCTCGATCCCTGATCTCAAGCTGTACCACAGAACAACAGTAATAAACACTACATGGTAATGGCAGAAAAACAGACTGGTGGATCAATGGAATTGATTCAAAGATCCAGAAATAAACCCACAAAATTATGGATAATTGATTTTTGAAAAAGAAGCTAAAAGCTCACAAAAGGAAAAAAAGATGGTATCTTCAACAAATGGTGCTGGTCTACCCAGATGTCTATATGCAGAAAAATTTAAATAGATCCATATTTATCAACCTGCACAAAACTAAAGTCCAAGTGGATCAAAGACCTCAATATAAAACCAGACACACTATACCTGTTAGAAGTAAAAGTGGGGAAGAGCCTAGAACTCATTCGCATAGAAGGCAACTTCTTGAACAGAACACAAGCAGCACAGGCTCTAAGATCAACTATCAATAAATGGGACCTCATAGAATTGAAATGCTACTAAAAAGCAAAAGGATACTGTCAACAAAACCAAATGACAGACTACAGAATGGGAAAAGATCTTTACCAACCCTACATTTGATAAAGGACTAATATCCAGAATACATAAAGAACTCAAAACATTAAACACCAACAAATCAAGTAATCCAATTTAAAAATGGAATGCAGAGCTAAGCAGAGTGTTTTCAACAGAGGAATACTGAATGGCAGAGAAACATGTAAAGAAATGTTCAATGCCCTTACTCATCTGGAAAATACAAATCAAAACAACCCTGAGATTCCACCTTACGCCAATCGGAATGTCCAAGATAAAAACTCAAGTTATGACACATGCTGGAGAGGTTGTGGAGAAGTGGGGACCGTCCTCCATTGCTGGTGAGAATGTAAACTTCCACAACCACTTTGGAAATCAATCTGGCAAATGGATAGCAGTAGAAAAGATCATCCTGAGTGTGGTAACTCAGAACCATAAAGACAGACATGGCATATACTTAATTATAAGTGGATATTAGCTATATCATATAGAATAAACTTCCTATAACCTATAGCCCTAAAGAATCTAAACAACAAGGAGGAACTAATGGAATAGGGTTAATCCTCATTCAAAAGTGCAAAGAAGATAGGCATTGGAAGAAGGAGAAGACAGGGAACAGGACAGGAGTCTTTCACAGGGAGGCTTCTGAAAGACTCTACCCATCAGGGTATCAAAGCAGATGCTGAGACTCATAGCCAAAATTTATGCAGAGTGCAGGGTATCTTATGGAATAAGGGTGAGATAGTAAGACCTAGGGGGATAAGAGCTCCACCAGGAGACCAACAGTGCTAAAATATCTGTGCTCAGGTGTTCCTGCAAAGACTGATGAATCAACCAAAGCCATGCATGGAGAGGGCCTTGACTGCATGCTCAAATGTAGACCATTGGACAGCTCAGTCTCCAAGTGGGTTCCCTAGCAAGGGGAGGAGGGTCTGTCTCTGACATGGACTCAGTGGCTGACTCTTTGATCACCTTCTCCTTGGGTGTTGGCTTAACTAGGCCATTTAGAAAGAGGATCCAACCAGTCCTGGTGAGACCTGATAGGATAGGGTCAGACAATGAGGGTCATAGGGCAGGATGAGTGAGGGAGATGGGAATGACAGAAGGTGAAGAAGGTGGCTACAGCCAGTATAGAAAGTGTATAAATAATAATAATAATAATGAAAAATTCAAAAAAGTTATTGCATTATGAATACAGAATAGTAGAAATAAGTCAGTTTTATTTATTTTTTATTTTTTTTTACAATTTTTTATTTTAATTTTTATCAATTACACTTTATTCACTTTGTATCCCCCCATAAGACCCTCCCTCCTCCCTTCCCAATCCCACCTTTCCCCCCCTTCTCCACACATGCCCTTCCCCAAGTCCACTGATAGGGGAGATCTTCCTCTCCTTCCTTCTGAACTTAGTCTATCAAATCTCATCAGGAGTGGTTGCATTGTCTTCCTCTGTGGCCTGATAAGTCTGCTTCCTTCTCAGGGGAAGGTGATCAAAGAGCAGGCCAATCAGTTCATGTCAGAGACAGTCCCTGTTCCCATTAATATGGAACCCACTTGGACACTGAACTGCCATGGGTATATGTGCAGGGGTTCTAGGCTATCTCCATGCATGCTACTTGGTTGGAGTCTGAATTTCAGGAAAGACCCATGTGTTCAATTTTTTTTGGTTCTGTTCCTCTCCTTGTGGACCTCCTGTCCTCTCCAGATCTTACTATTTCCCACTTCTTTCATAGGATTCCATGCACTCTGCCCAACAGTTGGCCTTAAGTCTCAGCTTCTGCTTTGATAGTCTGCACGGCAGACCTTTTCAGAGGCCCTCTATGGCAGGCTCCTAACTTGTTTCCTGTTTTTCTTCTTCTTCTGATGTCCATCCTCTTTGCCTTCTTGAATGGGGATTGAGCATTATAGCCAGAATCTTCCCTCTTGATTAGTTTCTTTAGGTGTACAGACTTTAGTAGGCTTATCCTATATTGTATGTCTATATGAGTGAATATATATGATGTGTGTCTTTCTGCTTCTCAGATAGCTCACTCTGGATGATCTTTTCCAGTCCCCACAATTTATGTGCAAATTTCATGATGTCTTTGTTTTTTATTGCTGAGTAATATTCCATTGTGTAGATGTACCACAATTTCTGTATCCGTTCTTCAGTTGAGGAGTATCTGGGTTATTTCCAGCTTCTGGCTATTACAAATAAAGCTGGTACAAACATGGTTGAGCAAATGTCCTTATTGTGCACTTGAGCCTCTTTGGGATTTATGCCTAAAAGTGGTATGGCTGGATCTTGAGGAAGCACTTTTCCTAGTTGTTTGAGAAAGCGCCAGAATGATTTCCAGCGTGGTTATACAAGTTTACATTCCCACCAGTAGTGGAGGGGGGTTCTCCTTTCGCCACAACCTCTCCAGCATGTTGTCAAGTGTTGTCACTTGAGTTTTTGATCTTAGCCATTCTGATTGGTGTAAGGTGAAATCTCAGGTTTGTTTTTTTTTTTTTTTTTTTTTTTTTTTTTTTTGCATTTCCCTGATGGCTAATGAGGTTGAGCAATTCTTTACGTGTTTCTCTGTCACTCGATATTCCTCTATTGAGAATTCTCTGTTTACTCTGTTCCCCATTTTTTAATTGGATTACTTGGTTTGTTGCTTTTCAGCTTCATTAGTTCTTTATATATACTGGATGTTAGCCCTCTGTCTGATAGAGGGTTGGTGAAGATTCTTTCCCAGTCTGTAGGCATTCATTTTGTTTTGATGACAGTGTCCTTTGCTTTACAGAAGCTTTTTTAGTTTCATGGGGTCCCATTTATTGATTGTTGCTCTTATAGCCTGAGCTGTTGATCATTTAGAATTTTAAAGAAATTCTAAGCAGCCACTCTAAAGCATTCTTTGAAAAGAAAAAAAAATGTGCTTATTTTAATTTTAAGAATATAGAGAAATTTGCTTTTCAGTATTCCATTTAAAGAAAACAAAATATGTGCATAGAACATGAAGACAGTGGCATAATTTCAAAAGCAAAATCATCATGGTAGTAAAATGAAAAAACAACACTTTCTCCTTTAATGTTTATTAAATAGAGATTCTTCTCCCATACAATATGTTCCAACTACAGTTACCCTCCTTCCTCTCCTTCCAGCTTCTCTTAACCATCTTCCCTCTCCCCCACATTCTCTCCCCTCCTTTTCCTCTTCAGTAAAAAACAGACCTCCAAGTGACAAGAGGCAAAACATATATAACAGTGGACCATATGATAAGGCAAAAGCTTTCATATCAAGGGTATATAACAGTGGACCATATGATAAGGCAAAAGCTTTCATATCAAGGGTTGACAAAGCAACCCAATAGGAGGAAAGTGTCCCAAGAGCAGACAAAACCTTGACATAAAACTAGATACTCTAAACCAGTTAGAAGACAAAGAGTGGAAAAGTCTGTAACTCATTGGCATAAGAGACAACTTTATGAACAGAACACGGGCTCTGAGACCAACAATTAATAAATGCGATCTCATGAAACTGAAAATCATCTGTAAAGCAAAAGACAATATCAATATAACAAAACATCAGCCTACAAATTGGGAAAGTATCTTCACTAATCCTACACCAGACAGAGGGCTAATATCTAAAATATACAAAGAAATTAAATTAAATGTCAAGGATATCCAAGATGTCAGCTCCAAACATACAGCATATCTGAACAGCAGGTCGGCAGTGAAAACAGGGTTACCAGCAGGCTATACTGTGGACCCAAAACCATGACATCTGTGTTTTTCAGATGAGAGGAGAATCCACGGGGATACTCAAAGGTACATCTTCATGCTACCTGCTAATACCAGGAAAAATTCTTAGGCACAGTCACAAGATACCCTCCCAAACCCACCATCTGTGGATATCTTCCTGGGACCAGCATCTGGTGGTTCAGACCTTGGGTGCTCAGTCTCACTGCCTGTGGAGTGAACAACTTCCTATATTGAGGGTGAGGTTCCAAACCCAGGCACCTAATCACACAGTCCTGTGGACACCTTCTGGATACTAGTGACTCCTAGTTCAAAACTCTGGAGAAGAAGACAGTAGAAAAGAAG
Organism: Rhombomys opimus; assembly: GCA_010120015.1. Classification (NCBI taxonomy): domain Eukaryota; kingdom Metazoa; phylum Chordata; class Mammalia; order Rodentia; family Muridae; genus Rhombomys; species Rhombomys opimus. The sequence goes on from REGO01000644.1 coordinate 267,474, forward strand.
AAAGTAGAAAGTAGAAAGAAGAAAGTAACAAAGCTCTCAAAGAAATACTGGAAAATACAGCCCAACAAATAGAGGCACAGGTAGAAGCACAAGTACAGAAACAAAAAGTCGACTACAGAGAAGAAACAAACAACAACAACAACAAAAAGGCCGTCAAGGAAAGACAGGAATCTACATTCAAATGGATGAAGGAAATGGTATAAGATTTTAAAACATAATTAGAGTCAATAAAGAAAAAACAAAGAGAAAAAACCCTGGAGCTGGAGAATTTAGAGAAAAGATAAGGAATCACAAAGGTAAGCATCAGCAACAGAATACAAGAGATGGAAGAGAGAATCTCAGGAGCTGAAGATACACTTGGAGATATGGATTCATCTCTCAAAGAAAAAACAAAATCATAAAAGTTCCAAACATAAAACATCCAAGAAATCAAGGATGCCATGAAAAGACAAAATCTAAAAATAATAAGAATAGACCAAAAACAAGACGTACAGGCTCGTAGGTCCAGAAAATATTTTCAAAAGAAAAAAAATCAAAGCAAAAGACACTGTCATCAGATCAAAATGACAGCCTACAGACTGAGAAAAGATCTAAACCAACTCTCTATCTGACAGAGGGCTAATATCCAGAATATATAAAGAACTAAAGAAGTTAAAAAGCAACAAATCAAGTAATCTAATATAAAAATGGAGTACGGAGCTAAACAGAGAATTTTCTGTAGAGGAATATAGAATGGCAAAGAAACCTATAAAGAAATTGTCAAACTCCTTAGCCAACTCAGAATGCTAAGATCAAAAATTTAAGACACAACACATGCTGGAGAGAATGTGGAGAAAAGGGAATCCTCCTCCATTGCTGGTGGCAATATAAATTTGTATATCCACTTCGGAAATCAATCTGCTGCTTTCTCAGACAACTAGGAATAGTGTTTCCTCAAGATCCAGCTATACGACTCCTAGGCATATATCCAAACTATGCTTAAGTACACAACAAGAACATTTATTTGTTCACCCATGATAATAGCAACTTTATTCGTAATAAAGTTACGAATAAAGGCCAGGCCACAGAGGAAGACAATGTAGCCAATCCTGATGAGACCTGATAGGCTATGGTCAACAAGAAGGGGAGGAGGTCCTCTTCTATCACTGGACTATCGGAGAGGGATAGGCAGAGGAGAAGGTAGGTTGGTGGGACTGGGAGAAGACCAGGTTGGAGGCTAGAGCCAGGATAAAAAGTGTGTAAATAGTACTAATAATAAATATAAATAAATAATTAAAATTAAAATGAAATTAAACATCAACAAATCAAGTAATCAAATTTTTAAAAATGTTGTACAATGCTGAACCAAGTATTCATAACAGAGGAATTTCTAATGCCTTAAAAGCACTTTTAAAGTGTTTAGTTTCAACCATCAGAGAAATACAAATCAAAATGACTTGAACATTCCATCTTAACCCCAGTCAGAATGGCCTAGATCAAAAGTTCAAGTGACAGCACATGCTGGTGAGGATATGGAAAAAGGAGAAAGGCTCTTTCACTTCTGGTGGGAGTGCAAACTTGTACAGCTTTTCTGGAAATCAATCTGGCACTTTCTATGAAAACCAGAAGTGTTCCTACCTCAAGACCCCCTTATCCAATTCCTAGGCATGTATCAAAAAGATGCTCTGCCATACAACAAGGGCATTGTTCAACTATGTTCATAGAGGCTTTATTCATAACAAACAGAGAATTTAAACAACCTAAATGTCCCTCAACTGAAGAATGGATACAGAAATTATGGTAAATTTAAACAATAGACTACTACTCAGATATGAAAACCAAAGTTATCATGAAAATTTTAGGCAAATGGATGGTTTTAGCAAATATCATCATAAGTGAGATAACTCAGACCCATAAAGATGCACTTGGTATGCATTAGACCTATAGCTCAGTATAATCATACTGTGATCCACAGACCCAAAGATGCTGAGTTACAAACAGAGACCAAGAGAGGGTTTCACTTCGAAGGGAAAATAGAATAGCCTGCAGAAGTGAATGAAGTGAGGGGACAGGACAGGAAATGGAATAGACACGAGAACTGGCATGGTTTTCATTGTGGGAAGAACTGGCTGAGGAGGGAGATGAGAGGGCTAGGAACAAGAATGGATAATAAGGGGTAGGGGTCATCTCTTTTTCAATCTGAAGGAATGCAACAGGGTAGGCTCCTGGGAAAATAGGTGTGTGACTCTACCTGAGACTGCTGATAGGTGGGGACATGAAGACTGAAGTGACAATCTCCTAGGCCAGTAGTACTAGTATATGGAGAGGAACAACATCTCACCAACAAAGCCTGTGATACAAAAATTACTCTGCCTACAAGAAGAGCAGGGATAAATGAGAAAAAAAAAAGATCGAGGGATATACAATCAATAATTGGCCCACCCCTGAGTAGAGAGCCAGCCTCTGACACTAATAATGATATTCTGCTATTCTTTCAAACAGGAATCTGACTTGACTGTAGGCTGGGAGGCTCCAGCCATCAGCTGATCTAGACAGATGCTGATACTTGCAGCCAAGCATGGAGCAGAGTTCTGAGATTCCTTTGGAAGTGTTGGGGGAAAGATGGCAGGATGTGGAGGGGACAGGAACCTCAGAAGAAGACCAACAGAGACAACTTGCCTATTCTCATGGGGGCTTTTAGAGAGTGGGACAACAGCTAAGGAGCATGTATACACTGGACCTAGGCACCCTGCACATATGGGTGAATTGGTCTTCTCGTGGGTTACCTGTCTGGTGGTGGTGGTGGGGTGTTTCTAACATGAACTGTATTGTCTGCTTTTGGATAACTTCCCATGGTAGGACTGCCTTGCTTGGCCTCAGAGGATAAATATATGCTCAGTCCTGATGTGACTTGATGTGCTGTGAAAAGTTGATAAGGGGATGGGTGAGGTTCCTTTTCCTGGGAGAAAGGGAGAGTGGAATGGGAAGAGAGCAAGGAGGATACTGGAAGGATAGGAAGGCGGGGACCCTCACATGATGTAAAATAAATGAAACAAGATATTAAAAACAAATAAAAAAGTATTAGAAGCATACTCACTCCTAATATTAGGAGTATAACAAAACACCAAGCTAACAGCCATAGCATATACACAGAGTTCCTGGTTCAGAACCATGCAGTCCCCTTGCTTGCTGCTTCAGTGAGCAGCAAGTCTCTGTGAGTCTCTGTGGACTCTGATTAGTTCATTTGGTGAGATGTTTCCCTTGTGTCCTATATCCCCTGTGACTCCTACAGTCTTTCCTTTCCCTCTTCCATGGGATTCCCCAATTTCTGATGAGAGAGATGCTATGGAGACCTCCATTTTAGACTCTTTGTTTGTATAATGTCTGTCTGTGTTTCAGTGCACCCAATCCCTTCTTTTGCCAGAGGAATCCTCTCTGATGACAACTACACAAGGCACCCATCCAGGATTATAGCAAAATATCAGTAGGAATAATTTGATTGATTTCTTTTTTTTCCACTCATGTTTGGTTCTACCATAGAACTCTGGGCTATGTAGTCTCCAATTCTTGTCCTTCCAGGAAGCATAGGGCATGAACTTTATCTCCTGGCCTGGGCCTCAAGTTAACCCAACATTGGTTGGCCACTGATACAAGTTGTGTACCACCATTTTCCTAGCACATCTTACAGAAGAGACAGATTGAAGATAGAGGGGGTTTGGCAGGCATGATATCTAGATTTTTCTTTCCATAACCTGCTAAGTACCTTCTTGACCCCGAGTGTAGAAAATAGGTGTTGAGGCTCAATATAGACACCAGATTGACCTCTCTGTGTTCAATGAGGTGTGTGAATGTCTTTGGCAGGAGGAAACCGCTGTCAGTTTTCAGAGAGTGACATGGCTCACAACTAAAATGACATTTTCTATTTAAGTCAACTAACATTTTAAAAATTATTTGAAATTAATTAGTACCCAGCATCTATAATGCATATATTAATGGAATTAATATTTGTGTTCAGTTTATAATATGCAATATAGTACTTAAAACTTCATTATATACATATTATTAACATTTATTAATAATGTGCACTTTGTAATATTTTGTACATTCTATTTTTAATTAATTTATTTATTCACTTTACATCCTGATCATACTTTCCTCTCTCCTCTTCTCCAAGTCCCACCATCTGTCCATTTTGCCATGTCCCTCCTATCATATTCCTCCAAAAAGTAGAGCCCCCTGTACCCATCCACCCCAGTTCATCAATTTTCATACATTACATTTCTGATGTCCATTTATCTAAGAAAATTATTACCCTGAGAAAAGAAGCTAAGTGTTATCAAACCTCAAGATTCCCAGGCAAGCTACTTATTGTAATTTCTAGTTTAAAATGTGATGAACAAAAAAGACAATTAGAATTTTATATGCACAAATGTATTAGACAGAAAAAATTGATATATTGTCATAAATAAAACATTAAAATCTTAAATGAGTCTGTCAATAAAATCATTGACAGAAAATCTTATTCACCTGAAGATTTGGTAAGGAGATGGGAAGACTAATTATCTCCTTAATTACATACTGTGCTTTTACATCTAAACATCCTTCACTCAGGGCATTAGCTTATGGAGCAGAAACCACGAACTTCTGCTAATATAAGTCCATACAACATGAATTTTATTGTCTTATTTCTATTTCTTTTTCCAAGTCTGGGAGGTTTTGCAAGTATTATAGGTTTTACCACTATTTCTCAAAATCTACTACATCTTTTCTCCTATGGTTTCTTAAAAAATTATGGTGCTTGTATGTTTGTTTTGATTATGCTTTTCTCCATCTTCCTCCATAGGGCAGATGTTAAGATTTACAACATGCTTACTCTGTTGTTTTCATTTCAAATTATAACACTGAGCATAAGCAATATATTATATCTGTTTTAAATTCTTTATTGAGAGTAAGAGTCCAGGAAAATGGTAACTCTTTTCTCCAAGAATTTATTGCACTGAATTGTAGCTCCCCATAGTTTCTAGTAGCAAAATTATGAATGAAAAAAATAGTTTCTGTATAATAAGAGAGGTACATGCATCTTATATAAAAGGAATAACTAACATTGGTTAGTGACAAGAAATTTCAAAGAGGAGTATAAGAAATGGGAAAAATAAAACCAAAGTCTAGGCAAAGATTCTGAACTATTTTTAAAAAATTTGTTTCACTTTACTTATTATTTCTTTATTGGACATGTGTGAGTAATTTAAACTCAAAACATAATGATAGACCTCACAAAGGCAAGGGTATCTAAGAAAAATATGGTTCAGAGTATCTGGAAAATCATGTAATAGTTTTTCATCAGCATAAGTTAGAAGAAAAATTGGAGAAGAGCCTGGACCTCATTGGCACAGGAGAGACAAATTGCTAAACAGAACAATAACAACAAAGACTCTAAGATCAACAATCAATAAATGGGACCTCATGAAACTGAAAAACTTCTGTAAAGCAAAGAACACTGTCATCAGAACAAAATGACAGTATACAGACTGGGAAAAATATCTTCACAAAACCTACAACAGACATATGGCTAATATCCAGAACATAAAAAGAACTGAAGAAGTTGAACTCTAACAAACCAAGTAATCCAATTAGAAAACTGTGTATAGAACTGAATTCAGAATTTTCAACAGAGAAATATAGAATGACAGAAAAACACTTAACAGTTCAATGTCAAAAAAATTTCAATGTCCTTAGTCATCCAGGAAATGCAAATAAAAATAAATGACCAGGAGATTCCACCTCAAAACCATTAGAATGACTAAGATAAAAAAAACTCAAAGATTACCTCCCTCCTGAGGGGGAGCACAGAGGCCACAGAGGAAATCAATGCAGCCACTCCTGATGAGACCTGATAGACTAGGGTCAGAAGGAAGGAGAAGAAGACCTCCCCTATCAGTGGACTTGGGGAGGAACATGGGTGGAGAAGGGGAAGGAAGCATGGGATGGGGGGAGGGAGGGAGCTACAGGGGGATACAAAATGACTAAACTATAATTAATAAAAACAAAAACAAAACAAAACTAAAGGATTGATGCATGCTGGAGAGGTTGGAAAGAAAGGGTAAATCTCCTCCATTGCTAGTGGGAATGTAAACTTGTACAAATACTTCAGAAATCAGTCTGGCCCATTCTCAGAAAATTAGGAATACTGCTTCCTAAAGATCCAGCTATACCAATCCTAGACATATACCACAAAAAAGATGTTCCACCATTCAATAAGGATATTTGCTCAGTATATTCATAGTAGCTCTATTTGTAAAAGCCAGAATCTGGAAACAACCTAGATATACCTCAATAGAGGAATGGATACAGAAAGTGTGGTACATTTAAATACTGGAATACTGCTCAGCAATTAAAAACAAGGAAATCATGAAATTTGCAGGCAAATAGTGGGAACTAGAAAGATCATCCTGAGTGAGGTAACCATGTGGTATATACTCACATATAAGTGGATATTAGCCACATAATATAAAATAAACATATTAAAATATGTAGTCCTAAAGAAGCTAAAAGAAAATGAAATAAAAAGAAGGAAGTAACTTATTTTTGGTAACTCAAGGAGGCACTGCAGCTGTATCCATGGATTTTGGGAAAGGGTAAGCATATTATCTCATTAAAGGGATTATCATTCCTCCCATTCCCTTAGAAATTTGCTAGATAAATCATTTTCTTGGTTCTAGGGTGTAATGGAATTTTGACTATAGGACTGATACTGAGAAGTCAGCATATTTAACTCTTTATTTTCAGTGCTTTTAATTAATTTATTTTTTATTAATTACAATTTATTCATCTTGCATCCCAGCTGTAGCCCTATCCATCATCTCCTCCCTTTCCCACCTTTAACTCCTCTCATGCCTCACCTCCAATCCACTGATAAGAATGGTCCTCCTCCTCTTCCATCTGACCCCACACTATTAGGTCTCATTAGGACTGGCTGCATTGTCTTCTTCTGTGGCCTGGTAAGGCTGCTCTGTGCTCAAGAGGAGGTGATCAAAGAGCCAGACACTGATCTCTTGTCACAGACACCCCTGTTCCCTTTTCTAGGAAACCCACTTGGACACTGAGTTGCCATGGGGTACATCTGAGCAGGAGTACTAGGTTATCCCCATGCATGGCACTTAGTTGGAGTAGTCTTAGAAAAGATCCCTGTATCCAGGTTTTCTGGTTCTCTTGCTCTTCTTGTGGAGCTCCTATCCCCTCCAGATCTTTCATCTCTCCCTTCTTTCATGAGACTCCCTACACTCTGCCCAAAGTTTGGCTATGAGTCTCAACATCTGCTACAATACTGAGCTAGATAGAGTTTTTCAGACACCCCCTGTGGTAGGCTCCTGTTCTGTTCCCTGTTTTCTACTGTTTCTGATGTTTATCCCATTTGCCCTTCTGAATGAAGATTTAGCATCTTCTCTAGGGCACTCCTTCTTTGCCTTCATTAGGTGTACATATTTTAGCATGTTTAACCTATATTATATTATTAATATCCACTTAGAAGTGCGGTTGTACCACGTGTGTCTTTCTGCTCCTGGGATACCTCACTCAGGATGATCTTTTCTAGCTCCGATCATTTGCTTAAAAATTTCATGATTTCCTTGTTTTTAATAGCTGTTAGTATTTCATTTTGTAAATGTACCACAATTACTGTATCCATTCTTCCATTGTTTGACATATGGGTTGTTCAAAGATTCTAGCTTTTACAAATAAAGCTGCTACCAGCATGGTAGAGCAAATGTTGCATGCTTGAGCATATTTTGGATATATGTCTAGGAGTGGTATATATGGATCTTGAGGTAGCACTATTCCTAAATTTCTAAGAAAGGGTCATACTGATTTTCAAAGAAGCTGTACAAGTTGACATTCTAACCAGCAATGGAGGAGGGTTCCCCTTTTTTTTACATCCTCTCCAGCATGTATTGACATTTGACTTTTGATCTTAGCCATTCTGATGGTTGTAATGTGAAATCTCAAGTTTGTTTTGATTTGCATTTTCCTGATGACTAAGGACATTGAGCATTTCTTTAAGTGTTTCTGTGCCATTCAATATTCTTCTATTGAGAATTTTCTGTTTAGCTCTGTACCCCATTTTTTAACTCAATAATTTATTTGTTGCTTTTTAACTACTTGAGTTCTTTAAATATTCTGGATATTAGCCCACTGTCAGGGTTGGTGAAGGTCCTTTCCCAGTCTGTAGGCCATTGCTTTGTTCTGATGACAGTGTCCTTGGCTTTACAGAAGTTTTTCAGTGTTGTGAGGTCCCATTCATTCATTGACTGATCTTAGGGCCTGTGTTGTTCTTGTTCTGTTCAGGAAGTTGTCTGCTGTGCCAAACTGTGCCAGGTTCTTCCTCATTTTTTTGGTGACATTTTAAGTATTTCTGGTTTTATGTTGAGCCCTTTTATCCACTTGGACTTTAGTTTTGTGCAGTGTGCTTAATAGGGATCTATTTGCACTTTTCTGTACAAAGACATCCAGTTAGACAGGTACCATTTGTTTAAGATGCTATCTTTTTTCATTGTATTGTTTTGGCTTCTTTGTCAAAAATCAAGTGTCCAAATGTGTGTGGATTTCTTTCTGGGTCTCTTATTTGATTCCATTGATCCACCATTCTGTTTCTCTGCTAGTACTATTGCTCTTTAGTACAGCTTGAGATAAGGGATGGTGATACCTCCACACAATCTGTTATTTTACAGGATTTTTTTTTCAGCAATTCTGGATTTTTAGTTTTTCCATATGTATTTCAGAACTGTTGTTTTGAGGTCTGTAATGAATTAAGTTGGTGTTTTGATTGGAATTCCATTGAATCTTTAGATTCCTTTAAGTAGGATGGATGTCCTTTTTCACAATGTTAATCCTATACATGCATGAATATGGGGGATCTTTTCACATTATTTTGTTTTTCATATAAGTCCTTTACTTGCTTGGTTAGAATCACACCAAGGTACTTTATGTTATCTGTGGCTATTTTAAAGGATGCTGTTTCCTTATTTTTTTCTCAGCCCCTTTGTCTTTGTATATAGGAGTGCGACTCATTTATTTGAGTTAATTTTGTATAGAGCCAGTTTTCTATAGGTGTTTATCAGCTGAAGGAGTCTCTTGTAGAATTTTTTTGGGTCAGTCATGTATTATCATATCATCTGCGAATAGTGATACTTTGACTTTTTCCTTTCCTACATATATTACCTTGATTTCCGTTAGTTGTCTCATTGCTCTAGCTCTGACATCAATATGAGGAAGAGATATGGGGAGAATGGGTAGCCTGACGTTGTCCCTGATTTCATTGGGATTGATTTAACTTTTTCTCCATTTAGTTTCATGTTGGCTATAGGCTTGCTATATATTGCCTTTACTGTATTTATATGTATATGCCTTGTATACCTGATCTTCCCAAAACGTTAAACATGAATGGTAGTTGGATTTTACCAAATGTGTTTTTTTTTTTTTGTCATCTTAGGAAATGGTCATATATATATATATATATATATATATATGTGTGTGTGTATGGTGGATTACTTTGATTGATTTACATATATTGAACCATCCTTCCGTGCCTGGAATGAAACCTATTTGGACATGGTGGATGATATATTTTACGTGTTCTAGGATTCAGTTTGTGCGTATTTACTGGTTTTGCATCAATGTTCATAAGATAGATAGGTCTAAAGTTATTTTTTATTGGGTCTTTGTGTTGTTTAGGTATCAAGGTTACTATGGCCTCATAGAATGAGTTTTGTAATGTTCCTTCTGTTTCTATTTGTGGAGTAGTTTGAAGAGTATTGGTGTCAGCTCTTCTTTGAATGTCTGGCAGAATTCTGAACTGAAACCAACAGGCCCTGAGGTTTTTCTGTTTGTTGGTTAGTTAGTTTGTTTGTTTGTTGGCAGGGAGACTTTGATGACTTCTATTTCCTTGAGGAATATGAGACTGTTTAATCTATTTACCTGATCTTGGTTGAGCTTGGCAAATGGAATCTATCAAGAAAATTGTCCATTTCATTTAGATTTTTAAATTTTGTTGTGTATAGGCTTCTGAAGTTAAACCTAATGATTTGTTAGATTACCTCGGTGTCTGTCTTTATGTCTCCCATTTCTCTTCTGATTGTGATGATTTGGAAAATTTTTCTCTGTCTTTAATTAGTTTGGCTAAGGGTTTGTCTTCTTGTTGATTTTCTCAAAGATTCAGGTCTTGATTTCATTGATCCTTTAAATTGTTTTCTCTGTTTTAATTTATTGTGATCAGCTCTGATTTTGATTATTTCCCATTGTTGACTACTCCTTGGTGTGTTTGCTTCATTTTTTCTAAGGTTTTCAGATGTACCATTATTTTGCTTGAATGAGATGTTTTAAACTTCTTTCTGAAGGAACTTCATATTTTGAATTTTCCTCTCAGCACTGCTTTCGTTGTGTCCCATAAGTTTGGGTAACTTGTATTTTCATTTTCATTGAATTATAGGAAGTCTCTAATTCCTTTTTTTAAATTTTCTTCCCCAATCTAGGTGTCATTGAGTAGAGAGTTATTTAGTTTCCATGCATGTGTAGATATTTTGTTATTGTTGTTGTTGTTGAGGTCTAGTTTTAGGCCATGTTGATCTGATAGGATGCAAGGATTATTTCAATCTTCTTATATTTGTTGAGTGTATTTTTTTTTTTTTTGTTAGACTGTATGGTCAATTTCAGAGAAGTTTCTGTAGGGTGCTGAGAAGGAGGGATACTCTTTTTTGTTTGCAAGAAAAGTTCTTTAGACATCTATTAGGTCCATTTGGTGTAAGACCTCTGTTAGTGCCATTACTTTCCTAGTTAGCTTCTGTCCCTTGGCAAGAGTGGAATGTTGAAGTCTCCCACTATTACCATGTTGGAATCGATGTGTGATTTGATCTTCAGTAATGCTTCATTTATGAATGTGGGTGCTTTTGTATTTGGAGCATAGATATGCAGGATTGTTGTGCCTTCATGTTGGATTTTTCCTTTGATGAGAATGAAGTACCCTTCTCCATCTCTTTTGATTAATTTTGGTTGAAAGTATATTTTACTAGACATTATGATAGCTATTCTAGCTTGTTTCTGGGTCTGTTTGCTTGAAAAACCTTTTTTCCAGTCCTTACTCTGAGGTAGTGCCTGTCTTTTTTGCAAGGGTGTGTTTCTTGGATGAATCAGAATTTTGGAACCTGTTTCTGCAACCATTCTGTTAGTCTGTGTCTCTTTATTGAAGCAGTGTGAGTCCATTGATTTTTACAGATAATAGTGACCAATGAATGTTAGTACCTTTTATTGTGGAGTTGGTGGTGATAGTGTAATTTTTGTGCTTGTTTTCTTTTGATATTTTGTTGTGCAGTTATCTATGTCCTCTGCTTTCTTAGTTGTAGTTGATTACATTAGATTTGAGTTTTTCTTCTAGCATTTTTGTAGAGCTAGGGTGCTTTGTAGATATTGGGTATTTTTTTGCTTTCTTCTTTTATTATTATTATAATTTATTGCAATTTATTCAATTTGGGCTTTGACCTTCTCCGTTGTCTCTTCCCAATCCCACCCTCTCTCCCTCTTCTCCCCCTGTACACTTCTGCTAGTATACTGATAGGGGAAGTCCTCCTCCCCTTCTATCTGACTGTAGCCTATCAGGTCTCTTTTGGACTAGCTGCATTGTCTTTCTCTGTGACATGGCAAGGCTGCATTCCCCAGGGAGATGCAATCAGAGAGCATGACACTGATTTCATGCCAGGTACAGCCCCTGCTCCCCTTACTAGGAATCCCACTTACATACTGAGTTTACGGGTTACATCTGAGCTAGAGTTTCAGGTCCTCTCCATACATGGTCCTTGTTTGGGGTTTCAGTTTCTTCAGGAAGCCCAGGGATCAGTCAAAGCAGAGGCTGATGTTATTCTGATAGGTCTTCCTTTGTATGTTACTTGGCCTTTTTCCCATATACATACTTTTTGTCCATTTTCTGGTCTAGTCTATTTAGTGTTCTGTAAGCCTCTTGTATGTTTACGGTCATCTTTTACTTTAAGTTGGGAAATTTTTCTTCTATGATATTTTTGAAAATATTTTCTGGACCTTAGAGCCTGGAATATTCTTTTTCGTCTATTCCTATTATTCTTAGATTTTTGTCTTTTCATAGTGTCCTCGATTTCTTGAATATTTTGTGTTTAGAACTTTTCTGACTTTATTTTTTCTTTGAAAGATATCAATTTCTGCAATTGCATTTTTAGCACCTGATATTTTTTCTTCCATTTCTGTATTTTGTTGGTGATGCTTACTTTGTTGTTCCTGGTCTGTTCTCTAAGTTCTCCAGCTCCAGGGTTTTCTCTTTGTTTTCTTCATTCATGCTAACTCTGTTTTCATATCTTTCACAATTTCCTTCATCTGTTTGAATGTGGATTCCTTCCTTTCCATGATTGCATCTATTTTTTTTCATTTCCTCTTTATGTTCCTCTAATAACTGTATAAGCATAGATTTAAAATAATTTTTCCTTGTTTCTGAGGAATTAAAATATTCATTGATTTTTTGTAGTTGCTGGTAAAGCCACAATATCCTGATTTTTATTGCGTGTGTTCTTAAGCTAGCCTCTAGCCGTCTGCTTATCAGTAAACTTTGATGTTTGTTCCTGGTGCCTGTACTGCAGACTGTGTCCAGCTGTCTCTGGACACAGCTGGAAGAAAAGAAAGTGGTTTGAGAGTGAGTGTTGGTATTTCAAATTCAGCTAAGGATGGAATTCCACAAGCACATGTGTGCAAGCATGCAAATTTGCATGGAAGTGTGCCTTGAAGGACAGGGCTACTAGGGCATGTAGATACCTGGAAGGGTGGAGCATAGCTAGAGTAGAGGGAAACAGGATCCAGGGCTCTGTATGCAAACTCTCACAGAGGCACTCACTCTCAGGAATGTTTAGAAAGCATAAGAGCCAAAGAACTCACTTGCACGCACATGTGGTAATCTCATAGGGCCCATAGATTTCTACACTAAGATTTGGATACCCTGTTTGGCCATTAGAGTAAGAAGGACCTGTACCTGGGTTATGAATTCCCTCCCACTGCAGCAAACACTGCCCCCATCTTCTGTAGCAAGCTTAGGTACAGCTGAAAGGGCAGGGGGTTGATAGTTCACTGCTCTCAGACCTTAGAGTTTTCCAGGGTGGGCCTGGATCCATCCGTCCCAGCTCATGGTATGTCCTATCTAGCCTGAGAAGCTTCAAAGTTGATGCTCTGTCTTCAGCCCCTTATCCACTCACCACTTGTGGATTTTCAGATCATCTGCCCTTCAGAAACAGTGTGCACTAGTTGCCACCATCTTGGCATCTCCTGTGACTTTTATCTTAAGGAGTTAAGGGTATAAAGCAAAATTACAGCTCTTTAATTTTGGCACTAGCAATGAATGTATATTATAGAAACAAAAGGATTGAAAGAGTTAAGCTAAGTTGAGTAGGAGATATTAATACTAAGAGTAGGATTATAAAAATTGATTCTAAACATATTTTGAAGATGGATTAGAGAACAATTATTACATTACATAAAATATTAGCATAAATCAGGAATAATTAAATTACCCAACAGCAAAATTCTTCATATGAGCACCTCAAAGTTTGAAGTGATCAATAGAACAGGGATTGAAGACTTTAATTTCAGACATGTTGCTTTAGAAATATTTTCTGAATAATCAAAGGAAAAAGCTTAGTAGGCAGTTGGACAAAACTAGAAAAATAATTGTGGGAATTCTTTACCTAGAGGAGGAACTGAAAGTCATTAAAGTACCTATATACTAGTACAAAAAACAAAAATGGAGTTGAAAAAGGGAAGAAAATGTATGACTGAACTATTAGTATCTCCAACATTAAAGGATTATGAAGTGATGAGACTTACCAAGAAACTTAAAGAGTGGTCATGAAAGTTGATTAGTATACTATCTGAAAAGTAGCATTGTGAATATGGATGACATTATGAAGATAGTTTTTGTACCTGCAATCAGGTGATTAGACAGATGGACATTATTGTCACGTGGGAAATACAAAGGACAGATTCTGTCATCTAGTATTCTTTTTTTCACTGTATTTTTTTAATTTAAATTTATTTATATATTTTTTTTGATAGGTGAGGACCTCCTCCCCTTCTATCTGACCCTAGCTTATCAAGTTTCATCAAGGCTGGTTGCATTATCTTCCTCTGTGGCCTGCAAGGCTACATGATCCCTCCCTTAGGGGAAGGTGATCAAAGAGCCAGACACTGAGTTCATGTGAGAGGCAGCTCCTGTATACCTTAAGAAGGAACCTTCTTGGAAACTGAACAGCCAATGGGCTTCCTTCAAACAGGGGTCTAGGTTTTCTCTATGCATTGTCCTTGGTTTAAGTACTGATCTCTGTAGAGTTTCCTAGGCCCAGATATTGGGCTCTGTTGTTCTCCTTGTGGAGTTCCGGTCTCATACAGTTCTTTCTATTTCCCTCTTCTTCCATAGGGATTCTGGTTGTATACTTATGAAATACCCAGATCGCAAGTCCCCAAAAGACCAACAGGCTTTGAATCCGATGTAAAACACACGAGGGTCCTTTATTACAAACTCGAGCTGGGTGGCTGCCCTTACAAGAACAAAGGGGCAAGCGACCCCCAACTCTGGGGGAACAGGGTTTTTAAGGGGTCAAAACGCCAGCAGGGAAGTGTAGGCCTTGGCATTACAGGATTGGGTGAAAGGGTCTCTAGGGGAGATGACCTTTAGAATGATTGGTTTGCTTCTAGGAGCCAAAACTGCAAACGGTTAGGTCTGGCTACCTGGGGGACACCTGGCCACCGCCTTATACGTGCAGGTTAGGCTGTAGCAAGGGGGAGGGGGAATTAACACATTCCATGGGCTTTCTTAGAGCCTACGTGACCCTAGTCACACTCTAATGTTAATCTGGGTAGGGGGCTGCTGCTGGACCTCTGCTCTGAAAGGACTGTGATTTCACCCCAGTCGCAGGAATTAACTCTAAGTTTTAGAACCTTTCATTTCCCCCTTTTCAAGAGGAAAATTTCTCGAATCTTCGAGATGTGCCCATGTTATTTAGCTTGGTGTTGGGGAGGGAACCTTTTATATCATTTTTAGCCGCAAGGGGGAATCAGGGGCTGTGGATCTCATCTTCTATAGCTGCTTCGATGCTGACCATGGGGCCGTTGACAATGAGGCAGTCCTGTGTAGTCCAGAAGCTCCCAGTATCAGTCTTAAGATGAGTCCTATTGCATCCATCAGCTTACATGGGTGTCGAAGGTGGTTCCATGGAAAATAAACCTGTCAGACTAGACACAAACTAGGAACAGAGTTATTATTTTGAAGGGAAGGGGAATTTATGAGTTGGTGTTGTTTTCAGTCGTGGCCAGGTGTTGGTACTGTGAACCATTAGCTGGAGAGTCCCCAGTCTCTGCCTGATGTAGGTCATTAACTGGTTTAGCAAACATGGCCCAACAGTAAGCAGTAATATTATGAGTGTGAGAGGGCCTAAGAGAGTAGATAGCAAAGTTGTCCACCACGGAGACGCGCCGAACCAAGATTCAAACCATCCTAACTTGGCCTCTCTCTCTTTACGCCTCTGTTCTAAACCTTCCCTGACTTTCGCCAGTGACTCTCTTATCACACCCGACTTATTGACATAGAAGCAACATTCTTCCTTGAGTGCTGCACATAGCCCTCCTTGCTGTAGAAACACCAAGTCAAGTCCTCTCCTATTTTGGAGGACAACCTCTGCCAAGGATTCAACACTCTGTTCGAGGTATGCAATTGAATCCTCTAATCTTTGGATATCTAAGTCTATAGATTGCCTCAGCTGTCCATAATACTTATCCTGGAGGGCCAAGGAAGTAACACCTGTTCCTGCTCCTGCTGCTTCCAGCAATACCGCTAGGGTGATAGCTGTAGCTGTTATAGGTTCCCTCTTATTTCGTACGTGATTCTGGTACGATCTGTCAAGGGCTGCAAAGAACTCTTCATTGTTATGGTAAATTAGTCGGGGAACCAACTGCACTAGCACACAGTAAGAATCTGAGAGCAGCTTACCATAGGTGCAGGGGGTCAAGCCAGAGTAACAGGCCCACCAAGCATTACTGGGAGGTACTAAATATTGATCCATTCCCACCCCTAGAGTTAAAGTTTGGCTGCAGAGGCTCTGATGAGTGTCCAGAACTGTCCCCACAAAAGTCCCACTTCCTGAAACTAGCTGGAGAGTAAGTCTGGCCTGTGGGGGTGGTTGCCACCTGCAACTGGTCATATCCGTGGCAAGGGTGTAGTTACTAGTGACTGCCACAGCCTCATAAAACGGGGGCAGTGAGTTATAACATAACCAACAGGACTTAATGAGGTCTGGTCGAGTCCCATTTAGGGCTACATAGGTGTTAAGCATTAATTCCCAGAGAGGGTCAGACTGGGGTTCCTGGGAAGGCCTCATGATTTGGTTACTTCTGGTGTCAGGAGCAACTGGAGGTTTGGGAGTCCTTGTTTTGGGGGGAGCCTTGGTAGTAACCAGACTTAAAGGGTTAGGTCCAATAGTCCTTGGTGCAATATCGGAAAGGAGTAACCTGAGGTGTATTATTCCTCCATGCCTTCCTGTCCTCCATTGTCATAGCCCAAAGTTTTTCCCCTGCAGCCAATTGGGATAATTCTTTCCCTCTTTGGTGAAGGAAAGCAATAGTTGATTACAGGGTTGAGTTATAGGGCGTCGAGGCAAATCACTATTAATTGCATATGGGCAATTATCATATTTGGGGTCTCTAGTGAACTGGATAAGTCCAGATGAAATCGGTTTCCAACTGGTAGAATATTCCTCACAGCCCCATTTTGCACAATATAAGTAGGCTGCGGTTCCACAATTTTCTCGCCGCCATGGAGAATCAGCGGGAGAGGGACACATATAAAAATGTACCTTTACTTCCTGAGCAAAGTACCTTGCACGGGATCCTGTAGGCATGGCAAGTGCCAGATTGAAACTCAGTTCAGGAAACCATGTCTTGGGAGGAGCTGCCCGAGATGCTGGGGCTAAGACATTACCATATTCGTCCCACAAGACACAGGTATTGTTTACAGGGACATGTGGGTTCCAGGCAATAGTACATACTGTTAGCAGACCTAAGATGATGACGAGGCTTTGGACAGCTTGACACGTAGGGGGTCCTCTGGGTTGCGGTGTGCTTTCCATTCTTGGGCAGCAGGAGTCAGGTAGTCTTCTTGGGTTGAGAACAGGTTGGCTGGCCTAGCATGCGAGTAGTGAATCCAAGCTGCAATTCCGTCGACTTTGATGGCTGTTGGGGTCGTGAGCAGGACGATGTGTGGCCCTTTCCACCTGGGCTCTAGAGTACTTTGTCGAAAACGCTTCACGTAGACCCAGTCTCCAGGCTGGAACTTGT
>REGO01000644.1:288079-328187 GCA_010120015.1 Rhombomys opimus
CTCTCTTGGATCAGAGGCAGTGGCAGCTAGAAGTACCTTGGCCAAGTCCCTATTTTGCCTTTTTTCTGCCCTAATTTGCTTTGCTTCTGGACTTTCCCTATTGTTATACACCCTTTCTGCAATGTCTACTAAGTCCCGTAGCGACTTTTCTCCTAATCTCTCCTGTTTCTGTAACTTTTTCCTAATATCTGGTGCTGCCTGATTAATGAAAGCCAGGGCTACAGACGACTTCTGATCAGAATGCTCAGGGTCATAAGGAGTATATCGTCTATAAACTTCCATAATCCTCTCTAGGAAGGCCGCTGGGCTTTCATTTTCTCCCTGTCTAACATCATAGACCTTGGCCAAATTAGTGGGCCATCTTGCAGCCATTTTGAGATCCTCCAACAGAGTCTGGCGATAAACACGGAGACACCTCTTACCTTCAGCCGTATTGTAATCCCAGGTAGGTCGGGTAAGGGGAAAACCAGTGTCAATATCAGCTGGGTTCTGAGTTGGAACACCTGTATTTCCCGGAACATTTTTCCGGGCTTCTAGGAGAATACGTTCTCTTTCTTCTGTGGTGAAAAGAACCTGCAAGAGCTGTTGGCAGTCATCCCAAGTGGGCTGATGAGTAAAGAGCACAGTTTCAAAGAGGTCAATTAAGTCCTTCGGATTCTCAGAAAATTTAGCATTTTGGGTTCTCCAATTGTAAAGGTCAGCTGTGGCAAAGGGCCAATAGAGAAACGTCTGATTTCCCCGTTCATCTGTGGGCCCAGTGGCACGCAGAGGCAGAACCGTGGAATCTGCCTCCGGTTCCCTAATTGGGGAAGCCGCCCGCCGACTCCGGGTGCCCTGCGCCGGTCCGTCAGATAGGTCAGGGGCAGGCTGTGGAAGGAAAGCATGCACCTGTGCCTGCTGTTCTGGGGCCGGTACTGGCAGTCCCTGAGGAGGGGGAGGAGTAGGCCTGTAAGGAGGGGGAGGAAAAATCTCATCCTCTGGTGTGCTATCCTGTAAAACAGGGTAGATGGGGGCTGAAGATTTTCTAGGCTCAGCGACCAGCGTGGTTGCGGGACAGGCATCTGCATCGGTAATCGAGGGAGTTTCTGTCGAGGAAAGATTGTTAACAGGGGGGAGAAAAGCTTTTATCCAGGGTGGGGGATTCATCACCAAATCCTTCCAGACCACTATATAAGGAACTTGGTCAGGGTGTCCCTGTGCCTTAAGAAATGCTTTATCTTCTACTGCCAGGATGGTGGGAAGATGGAAAGTACCCTCTGGTGGCCAAACGACATTGAAGCTCGGCCATTCCGAACTACAATAAATAATCATTTTTTTTCTTTTTTACATAAACTGAGAGATTGCGAGCCCTTGCCTTAACCTTTTTGAAGTGGATGAGAACCAAGTCGAGGGGGCGAGAAGTCGTCTGTCCCATAATGTCCGTCACTGTCCAGTAAACACAACACTCACAAATACAAGGAGCACAAAAAAAAACAATAAAAAGAGAAAAAAGAAAAAAGAAACAAAAACGGATAAAATATCTCCCCTGAGTCTGGAAACAGAGATGTAACCACACACTCAGCACCTGCTCTTGACCTGAAAGGGTCAGAACCTAGGGAGCTGCCACTGGAAGGTATCCAGAGATGGTAGGATTGGGCAGGTGTCCTAGGGCTGTGGCAGCACTGGGCAGGAGCCCAGGAATTTTTCGCTATATTCGTTGGGTAGCCTGAAGATGGACCTTCAAGTATCCCAGGGGATTCTCCTCTCACCTGAGAAATATAGACATATGGATTTGGGGGTCCACAGTATAGCCTGCATGTCAGCCTGCTCTCACTGCTGAGCTGCAGTTCAGATAACCTGCATGGTCATTGCTGCCATCTTCCACAGGTAGATTTTCATCATTAAACTTGTTATCTTTTTCTTAATTCTTCCATAATATGCAATATATATATTTCCTTGCTTTAGTTCTTCATTCATAGTCATTTGGGCTTGATGTATCATTTGTTTGTTCTTGTATACAAATAACATAAAATAAGACAAAGCCTTGTATTTTAACTTTTTAATTTATCAATTTAGGACCAGAATTTTAATACTTATTTGTGTGTGTGTTACTTATACTACCTCCTTAGAAACAATTGAAATATTTTATACCTTTCCTTGTACTAAATTTTTAGACCTTTTCTAGCACATGTTTTAAATATTGTTTAGGTTCTAATATGTTTGCTTTTATAATACTATGTATGCATAGCTTTGTTCACTAACGTGAACACAGTTTTGATGCTAAGGAAAACAACCAGATTTTAAATTATCTTTGCATTTGCATGCTATCTCACATGGCAACCTTAATTTATCTAGTCATGCTATTGACACATTATGTGATTGATAATGTTGAAACATTGCTTTGAAATTTTAATTCTCTCTGCTTAGTATGAGAACTAAAATATACTTAGTTTCACATTCACCACCATTCCTTTCATTAACTACACACACACACACACACATATATGTGTGTATATATATATATATATATATATACATATATATACATACATATATATATGTATATATATATAAATAGAGAATATATATATATTCTCTATTTCACTGAAATTATTTCATTCAGGAAATCATTAGAAATCTATACTCTGTGGCTTTTACCTTAATTAAAATTCATTTTATGTAACCCTTTATATTTAAACCATAATGTGCTAGAAAATTGTTTTGAAACACATTTCAAGACTTTGTTGGTATTGTTTTGTTGCCTTCTTTTGAAAGATTAAATGAAAGTTTTTCTCTATCTCTGACTTCTTCATGCCTGATGTTTTCTTTGAATGATTGTGGTTGGTATTATAGTCAGATCAAAAAGATGTAGAATTATCTCCTGGAATGTAGATGAGTAGTTGTCAACAACAGATTAGCTTCTGAACCTGTCTGTTCTGGATTAGGTTACGTTGGGAAGATTCACTGTTAATATGAACAAATGCCATTTCATAGGTTGGGTAAGGGACTATATATAAAGGAGAATTCATGCTAAGGGCTATTTTCATTGCTTGTAAGTTCCTCATTGTGGATGCAATGTTGCTTGTTCCCTCAGGTACCTGTTCCTATGGCTTCTCTGCAATGGAAAATCCCCCCAAGTTGACAAATGAAGACTTTCTGTCTTAAATTACTTTACACTACATGATGACAAATGAGAAACTAATACAAGTGTTCAAAAGATCTGTCTTCTTTAGAGGCTTTGTGTTTCATTTAGAATGAAATTTAGAATCAAAGCAGATACTGAGACTCATAACCAAACTTTCGGCAGAGTACAGGGAATCATATGAAAGAAGGGGGAGTTTGTATGACCTGGAAAGGACAGGAGCTCCACAAGGACCAAATATATCTGGGCAGAGGCGTCTTCTGTGAGATTGCATCTCCAATCAAGGGCCATGTATGTATATTACCTAGAACCCCTGCACAGATGTAGCTCATGGCAGCTCAGTATCCAAGTGGGCACCCTAGTAAGGAGAACAGGAACTATTTCGACATGAACGTGATGGCTAGCCCTTTGACCTCCCCCCTCATACACACCAGAGGGAGGAGCAACTCTGCTAGGCCACAGAGGAAAACTTTCCAGCCAGGCCTGATGATACCTGATAATCTAGGGTCAGATGGAAGGGGAGGAGGTCCTCCCCTATCAGTGGACTTGGAAAGGGGTAGGGAAAAGATGAAAGAAGGAGGGTGGGTTTGGGAAGGAATGAGAGAGTGGGGTACAGCTGGGATATAAAGTTAATAAACTGTAACTAATATTAAAAAATAAAAATTTAATCAAAAAATTAAAAATGTTTCTGGGGGGGTTTACATGGGTTGAATGTTTTGTGTCAGTTATGTCTTCTGAACTTATTTTATTATTTAGGAAATAGTTCAGAAATTCCAGTTTATTAACTTTATGTTCCTTACATTTGAGTCTTTAATAAAACCAATTATCCATAATATAGTTCACGTTCTTATATTCTAGACTTATTATGTGTAATATTTTCTGAAATTTTCATATCTGTATTTTTTCCACAAACTACTTTCTTTTTTTTAATTTTATTTTTTTCTTATCAGTTACATTTTATTAACTCTGTATCACAAACTACTTTCTATATCCTTACTTTGTTTGAAACAGTTTCTTTTTTTATCCTATTTCTTTTTTTTTAATTTTTATTTTTATCAGTTACATTTTATTAATTCTGTATCCCAGCCGTGCCCCGAACCCTCGTTCCCTCCCAGTCCCTCCCTCCCTCCCTCATCACCACTATTTCAAATACATGGCAAATACATGTTTGTGTTACTTTTTTTCATTTAGTATCTTCTGGCTTATGTTTAAAGTCCTTCCACCTTTTGCTGCATACTCTAACTCTTTTTGAAGGTTCTGTTTTAAGGATATGATTGTTTAACTGTATTAACTGAGTTTAAAAGACTTATACCATCTGTTACTGCACATTATTTCTTTGAATATACTCTTTACCTATATCTCCTATATCTTTCTTTATATCAGTCTTACGCTTTTCTATATAGTTTATCATTTTCTTATTATTGACTATTTATAACTGAATAAATCAAATTACCTAGACTAACAGTTTACAGCAGGTTATATAAAGAAATAGTTCATTTTTTATGCAACTGAGCTACATGTCCATTTTATCAGTCATGTACTTGTTACTTCTTCCATCCATCAGTAGATTGCTTCATATTTAATACTTCAGTTAGCTTCAGCCCTACATAAGTTTTATTACATATAAAGAGTTGAGGCAAGCACTCTTAAATGGCCATCTTGGTCTTTTAAACAACGGATTTTGCTTTGCCTCTTATGGTATTTCACACATCTTTGTCATTTTATCTTTACAGTTTTGAAATTTGCAGCTACAGACTTTCTTTATAGATGGATTTTTAAATGTTTTCCAAGTTTCTTTGTATGTGGCAGTCACTTTTCAAATGGTGTGAATCAGAGTTATAATTGTTTTCTTATTTTACTAAAAATTTAGCTTTACCAAACATCAGTCTTTTGGGGATTAATTTATGAGTATGGTCTATATTTTTTTTTCATCTTAAAACTGAGAATATTAGTTTGGAAATTTCTGTAACTTAATAAATTTGTTCACCTTTTCCATATTTTTTTGTTTTTTTTATTTTATTTTTATCAGTTACATTTTGTTAATTCTGTATCCCAGCCATGCCCCGAACCCTCATTCCCTCCCAGCCCCTCCCTCCCTCCCTCATCACCACTGTGCCCCTTTCCAAGTCCACTGATAGGGGGGGACCTACCCCCATTCATTTATTTTACTACTTCTACATCATCTACTACAAAATATGAATAATTTATTTAAATTTGAGTTTATTATTTTTAAATTTACACTTAATATTGTATATTACATTTGTCAAATATATTTCCTTATATAAAACACAATAAGTTACCTTGATAAAAACGGAATGTTAAAAAGACAAACACACACACATAACTAGATATGTAATATTCCTGCAGATAACCTGAATGGCAGCATGTGTATGCAGGCATGAGAACAAGAATCAGTCTCTTACCTCTTCATACATAATCTGCAATTCATACATTAGTCAAATTCTAAAGGGGTTGCTAACTTTAATCACTGTAATATATAATTACAGTGAATATATATATATATATATATATATAATTAGTTTTCTGCTATAAAAATCATATAGCCTAGGTATTGGAGAGAAAGATGACTAAATGGTTTAGATCATGGGCTTTTTTTCTTGCAGAAGACCCAGGTAATTCCCAGGACCCACATGGCAACTTACAATTGTCTGTAACTCTAGTTTCAGGGGATCTGACACCTTCACACCAATGCACATAAATAAAATAAAATAATAAATTAATAATTAATTTAAAATCATATGACTTATATAAATCATCACTGATTTAAAGCTGTTAAGAATTCTATTAGATGCAGTGCATTTTCGAATATTTTCAAAATAACAAAAATATAGTTTAGGGCTTTGTGTTTCCTGCTCCTCAGTCTACATGATCTGTGAATGGATGGGGATTTTGAATAATTACTATTTTAAATACTTTTCCCTGGTTAATGAAAGTGTCTATGGTATTTGTAGTTACCATAATTTTTCTTTACTTTATATATTTCATATTGCAACTCCCACACTCCAAAATAAAACAGATGAAATAATTAACACTATAAAACAAAACTAAACATGAAAGAACTGTTTTGTTTTGAGGTTGAGAATTTTCTTTAATTTTTTTATTACTAATTGCACTTTATTCACTTTGTATCTCTCCATAAGACCCTTCCTCCTTCCCTCCCGATCTCACCCTGCCTCCCCAATCTCCTCCCATGTCCCTCCTCAAGTCCACTGATAAGGGAGTTCTTCCTCTCCTTCTAATCCTGGTCTATCAGGTCTCATCAGAAGTGGTTGCATTGTCTTCCTCTGTGGCCTGGTAAGGCTGCCTCCCTCTCAGGGGGAGGTGATCAAAGAGCACACCAATCAGTTCAGGTCAGATACAGAACCGGTTCCCATTACTATGTAACCCACTTGGACACTGAACTGTCATGTGCTACAACTGTGCAAGGGTTCTAGGTTATCTTCATGAATAGTCCTTGGTTGGAGTGTTCAAATTTTATGGTTCTGTTGCTCTCCTTGTGTGGTTCCCATCCTCTCCAGCTCTTACTATTTCCCATTTCTTACATAAGATTCCATGCACTCTGCCAATATTTAGCCATAAGTCTCAGCATCTGCTTTGTTAGTCTGCAGGGCAGAGGCTTTTGGAGGCCCTCTGTGGCAAGTTCCTAGGTTGTTTCCTGCTTACTTCTTCTGATGTCCAACCTCTTTGCCTTTCAGGATGGGGATTGAGCCTTTTAGTTAAGATCCTCTCTCTTGCTTAGTTTCTTTAAATATACAGTTTTTAGTAGGTTTATCCTATGTTATAGGTCTATATGAGTGAGTATATACTGTGTGTCTTTCTGCTTCTGGGAAGGCTCACTCAGGATGATCCTATCCAGGTCCCACCATTTACCTGCAAATTTCATGATTTCCTTATTTTTCATTGCTGAGCAACACTCCATTGTGTAGATGTACCACAATTTCTGCATCCATTCTTCAGTTGAGGGGCATCTGGGCTGTTTCCAGCTTCTGCTATTACAAATAAAGCTGCTACAAACATGGTTGAGCAAATGTCCTTATGGTTCACTTGAGCCTCTTTTGGATATATGCCTAGGAGTGGTATGGCTGGATCTTGAGGAAGCACTATTCCTAGTTGTCTGAGAAAGCACCAGATTGATTTCCAGTGTGGTTGTAAAAGTTTGCATTCCCAGCAGAAGTGGAGGAGGGTTCCCCTTTCACCAAAACCTCTCCAGCATGTGTTGTCACTTGAGTTTTTCATCTTGGTCATTCTGATGGGTGTAAGGTGAAATCTCAGGGTCGTTTTGATTTGCATTTCCCTAATGGCTAATGAGGTTGAGCATTTCTTTAAGTGTTTCTCTGCCATTTGATATTCCTCTACAGAGAGATCTCTGTTTAAATCAGTTCCCCAATTTTTTTATTGGATTACTTGGTTTACTGTTTTTCAACTCCTTTAGTTCTTTTTATATACTGGATATTAGTCCTCTCTCAGATAAAGGGTTGGTGAATATTCTTTCCCAATCTGTAGGCAGTTGTTTTGTTTTGATGACAGTGTCCTTTGACTTACAGAAGCTATTCAGTTTCACGAGGTCCCATTTATCGATTGTTGCTCTTAGAGCCTGTGCTGTTGGTGTTCTGTTCAGAAAGTTGGTTTCTATGCCAATGAGTTCAAGGGTATTCCCCACTTTATTTTCTAACTGATTTAATGTGTCTGGTTTTCTGTTGAGGTCTTTGATCCACTTGGACTTCAGTTTTGTGCAGGGTGATATGTATGCATCTATTTTCATTTTTCTACATGTAGACATCCAGTTGGACCAGCACCATTTGTTGAAGATGCTGTCTTATCTCCATTGTATGGTTTTGGCATCTTTATCAAAGATCAGATGTCCATAAGTGTGTGGGTTTATCTTTGGGTCCTCTGTTCAGTTCCATTGAAAAGTTCCACCATTCTGTTTCTATGCCAGTACTATGCAGTGTTTAATAATGTTGCTCTATAGTACAGCATAAGATCAGGGATGGAGATACCTCCAGAAGATCTTTTATTGTAGAGGATTGTTTTAGCAATTCTGGTCTTCTTGTTATTCCTTATGAAGTTGAGAATTTTTCTTTTCCTGTCTGTAAGGAATTGTGTCGGTAATTTGATGGGAAGTGCATTGAATCTGTAGATTTTTTTTGGCAAGATGGCCATTTTTACTATTGTAATCCTGCCAAGCCATGAGCATGGGAGATCTTTCCATCTTCTGATACCTTCTTCTAATTCTTTCTTCAGAGACTTGAATTTTTTTTTTTTCATACAAGTCTTTAACTTGCTTGGTTAGTGTTACTCCAATGTACTTTATGTCATTTGTGGCTATTGTGAAGGGTATTGTCTTCTTAATTTCTCTTTCAGACCTTTTGTCTTTTGTATACAGGAGTGCTACTGATTTTTTTTGGTTAATTTTGTATCCGTCCACTTTGCTGAAGCTTTTTATCAGCTGTAGGAGTTCCTGGTAGAGTTTTTGGGGTCACTCATGTATACTATCACTTTATCTGTAAATAGTGATAATTTGAATTCTTCCTTTCCAATTTGTATCCCCTTGATCTCCTTCAACTGTCTTATTGCTCTAGAAAGGACTTCCAGCACTATGTTGATGAGATATGGAGAGAGTGGGCAGCCTTGTCTTGTCCCTGATTTCAGTGGGATTGCTTTAATTTTCTCTCCGTTCAGTTTGATGTTGGCTATAGGCTTGCTGTGTATCGCCTTTACTATGTTTAGCTATGTGCCTTGTATCCCTGATCTCTCCAATACATTAAACATGAATGGATGTTGGATTTTGTCAAATGCCTTTTCAGCATCTAGGGAGATTATCACGTGTTTTTTTTTTTATTTCAGTTTTTTAATATGGTGGATCACATTGATGGTTTTCTGTATATTGAAACACCTCTGCATACCTGGGATGAAGCCTACTTGGTCATAGAGGATGATATCTTTTTTGTGTTCTTGTATTCAGTTTGCAAGTATTTTGTTGAGTATTTTCACATCGATGTTCATAAGGGAGTTTGCCCTGAAATTCTCTTTCTTTGTTGGGTCTTTGTGTGGTTTAGATACCAAGGTGACTGTCGCTTCATAGAATGAGTTTGGTAATATTCCCTCTTTTTCTATTTTGTGGAATGGTTTGGAGAGAACTGGATTTAGCTATTCTTTGAAAGTCTGGTAAAATTCTGCACTGAAACCATCTGGTCCTGGGCTTTCTTTGGATGGGAGACTTTTGATGACTCCTTCTATTTCCTAGGTGTATATAGGACTTTTTAATTTATTTACCTGGTCCTTATTCACTTTGGTAAGTCGAATCGATCAAGAAAATTGTCCATTTCATTTAGGGAAAACACTGTTTTTGAACACATGGAAAATAGGTATGTGAATTATGGTTAAACTGTTTCAACCACATTAAACTTCAAATGATTTTTTTCTGATATTTATTGTACCACACTTAAGAATTTTTAAACTGTTATAATACCTAAGAGCAAGTAATCTATCTTATAGTGGTGCTTTAGTTTTTCTTTAATTGAAGCCATACTAGAGCAATTATACTGCTAAAGGAGATCAAGGGGATACAAATCAGAAGGGAAGAAGACAAAGTATCACTCTTTGCAGATGTCATGATAGTATATATGAGGGTCCCCAAAAATTAACTCAAAAAATTCAGAAGCCTTCCTATATACGAAAAACAAAAAGGCTGAGAAAGAAATTAGGGAAACAAAGCCCTTCAAAATAAGAACTAATAACATAAAGTATGTTGGTGATACTGTAAGCAAGCAACTGAAAGACCTATTTAAAAAAAATTCAAGTCTCTGAAGAAAGGAATTGAAGAAGATATCAGTAGATGGAAATATCTTCCGTGCTCATGGATCAGTAGGATTAACATAGTGAAAATGAAAATGGCCATCCTGCCAAAAGCAATCTACAGGTTCAATGCAATTCTCATCAAAATACCAACACAATTCTTTACAGACCTTAAAGGAAAAATTCTCAATGTCATATGAACAACCAAAAACCCAGAATTGCCAAAACAATCCTGTACAAAACAGATCTTCTGGAGGTGTCTACATCCCTTATCTCAAGCTCTACTATAAAGCAATAGTAATAAAAACTTCATATTTCTGTTGCTATGCTTGTGGAGCTACTGTTCTCTCCAGGTCTTACTATCTCCCCCTCTTTCCTAAGATTCCATGCATGCTTCCCAAAGTTTGTTTATCCTCTCTAATACAACGCTGTGTAGAGTCTTTCAGAGGCCCTCTGTGTTAGGCTCCTGTTCTGTTTACTACTTTCTATATCTGGGCACAGGGGAGTTTTCTGACCAAGGACCATTCATGGATATAACCTAGAACTCCTGCTCAGATGTAACCCATGGCAGCTCAGTATACAAGTGGGTTCCCTAGTTAGGGAAACAGTTCACTGCCGTGAACTCAGTGGTTATCTCTTTGACTGCCTCTCCTGGATTGGGGAGCAGCCTTGCCAAACCACAGAAGAGGGATATACAGCCTGTTTGAATGAGACTGGATAACCTAGGTTCAGATGGAAGGGGAGAAGGACCTCCCCTACACTTGGACTTGGAGACGGGCATAGGAGGAGACAAGGGAGGGAGAATGGGATTGGGAGGGGAGGAAGGAGGTGGTTACAACTGAGATAGGAAGTGAATAAACTGTAATTAATATAAAAATTTAATTTAAAAACTGCATGGTAATAGCATAGAAACAGAATGGTGGAACAATTGAATCTATTAGAAGACCCAGAAACAAACCCACACACCTACGGATCCTTGGTTATTGACAAATAAGCCAAAATCATACAATGGAAAAAGACAGCATCTTCAACAAATGGTGCTGTTCTACATGTAGAAAAATGAAAATAGACCCATATTTATCACCCTGCACAAAACTAAAATCCAAGTGGATCAAAGACATCAACGTAAAACCAGATGCACTAAATCAGTTAGAAGAAAAAGTTGGGAAGACCCTAGAATTATTTGGCACAAGAGACAACTTCCTGAACAGAACACCAACAGCACAGGCTCTAAGAGCAACAATCAATAAATGGGACCTCATGAAACTGAAAAGCTTCTGTAAAGCAAAGAATCCTGTCATCAGAACAAAACAACAGCTACAAACTGGGAAAGAGTCTTCACCAACCATATGTCTGACAGAGTTCGAATATCCAGAATATATAAAGAACTGAATAAGCTAAGAAGCAGAAAATCAAGTAATCCAATTAAAAAATTGAGTACAGAACTAAATAGAGAAATCTCTGTACAGGAATATAGAATGACAGAGAAACAGTTAAAGAAATGTTCAATGTCCTTAGTCATCAGTGAAATGCAAATCAAAACAAACTTGAGATTTCACCTTACACCCATCAGAATAGCTAAGATCAAAAACTCAAGTAACAACACATGCTGGAGAGGATTTGGAGAAAGGGGAACCCTCCTCCACTGCTGGTGGGAATGTAAACTTGTACAGCTACTCTGGAAATCAATCTGGAGCTTTCTCAGACAATTAGGAATAGTGCTTCCTCAAGTTACAGCTATATATATATATATATATATATATATATATATATACATGTATATATATATATATGTGTGTGTGTGTGTGTGTGTGTGAGTGTATGTGTGTGTGTATTAATTTGTTCCTTTGTGCCCAATTATATCATCAATTTTTGAGAAGTTTCCATAAAGAGCTGAACAAAAGGTATATTTTTTTGAGTTTGGGTGATAAGTTCTGTAGACATTTATTAGGTCCATTTGTTTTAGGACCTCTGTAAATTCCATCATTTCCCTATTTAACTTCTACCTAGATGATCTGCCCCTTGGTGAGAGTAGAGTGTTCAAGTTTCCACTATTAAGATATTGGGATTAATGTATGATTTAAGCTTAGTAATGTTTCATTTACAATTACAGAGTTTCTTGTAATTGTGGCATAGTTGTTCAGGATTGTGATGTCCTCCTGGTGAGTATTTTCTTTGGTGAAAATAAAGTTCCCTTCCTCATTTTTTTAATTAGTTATGGTTGAAAATCTATTTTATTAGATATTACTTCAGCTTGTTTTCTGGGATCATTAGCCTGAAAAACATTTTTCTAGTCTTTCCCTCTGATTTAGTGTTTATGTTT
This sequence comes from Rhombomys opimus, assembly GCA_010120015.1. Classification (NCBI taxonomy): domain Eukaryota; kingdom Metazoa; phylum Chordata; class Mammalia; order Rodentia; family Muridae; genus Rhombomys; species Rhombomys opimus. Next base: position 300,343 of record REGO01000644.1, read on the forward strand.
GTTGCAGAGGTATGTCCCTTGGATGCAGCAGAATGTTGGATCCTGTTTCCACAAATATTCTGTTAGTCTGTGACTTTTTACTGGAGGGTTGAATTAGTTTACATTGATAGGTTATAGTGACCAAAGAATGTTAGTCCCTTTTATTGTGGAGTTGTTAGTGTTACTGTATTTCTATGCTTTTTTATTTTAATTTTTTGGTTGTGAAGTTATCTATATTATGTGTGTTATTGAGTATCATAGATTTTGTTAGATTGAAGTTTTCTTTCTTATATCTGATATAGTACTGGGTTGCCATGTAGATATTGTTTAAGTTTAGTTTTGTCCTGGAATATTTTGTTTTGTCCATCTATGCTGATTGAAATTTTGCTGGGTATGGAAGTATTGGTTGTCATCTGTGGTCTCTTAGAGTTTGCATGACATCTGTCCAGGACCTTCTGGATTTCATACTTTCTGTTGAGAATTCTGGTATGATTCCGATAGGTCTGCCTTTATATGTTGCTTGGCCTTTTTCCCTTACTGCTCTTAATATTTTTTTTTCTTTGTTCTGTAGATTTACTGTTTTGACTATAATGTGACATGAGGAGTTTCTGTTCTCTTGTAGTCTATTTGGCATTGTGTAGGCCTCTTGTATGTTTATGGACATCTCTTTCTTTAAGTTGGAAAATGTTCTATGATTTTCTTGAAAATATTTTCTGGATCTTGGAGCCTGGAATCTTCTTTTTTGTCTATTCCTATTATGCTTAGATTTCGTCTTTTCATGGCATCCTTGATTTCTTGGATGTTTTGTGTTTGGAGCTTTTCCGATTTTACTTTTTTTTTTTTTTTGAGAGATGTATCCATTTCTGTAATTTTATCTTCAGCACCTGAGAGTTTCTCTTCCATCTCTTGTATTATGTTGGTGATGCTTACCTTTGTGGTTCCTGATATTTTCTCCAAGTTCTGCATCTTTAGGGTTTTCTTTGTTTGTGTTTTCTTTATTGATACAAACTCTCCTTTCCTGTCTTGCCCCATATCCTTCACCTTATTTAATGTGGATTCCTGTCTTTCCATGATGACTTTTTGTTCTTTTTGTTGTTCATTTCCTCCCTATATGCCTTTATTGGTGCCTGTACATGTACCTCTATTTGTTTGGCTCTATTTGCCTATATTTCTTTGTGATTATTTTTAGTTTCCTTTTTACATGTGTCTAATAACCGGATAAGCATGTATATGAGGTCATTTTCCTGTGTTTCCAATTAATTAGATATCCATTGATTCTGGGGGTTGCTGGTGATGCTCTGATGTCCTAATTTTTGTTTGATGTGTTCGTAAGCCTACCTCTAGACATATGCTTATAAGTAACCTTGGCTGTTTGTTCCTGGAGTCTATACTTTGGACTGAGTTCGTCTGTCTCTAGAATCTGGAGTACTTTTCAGGAAAATGATAGAGGTCCATTGATTTGAGAGTGGATGTTGGTGGTTCAGCTGTAGGTAAAGGACTGGAAGGTGCATTGGTGCAAGCAGGGGAATGTGTGTGGAAGTGGGCCTTGAAGGACAGGGTCCTAGTGTGTGTAGATGCCTGGCAGCTGCCTCCAAACAGCCAGGCAACTGCCAAACAGCCTTTCACTCACTAAATTCAGAATTTTTGATCCTCTGCCCCTCAGAAAATGTGTGCACTGGTTGCCTTCATCTTGGACTCCTATTTCATTGTTTTTATTGCTGAATAGTATTCCATTGTGTAAATGTACCACAATTTCTGTATCCATTCCTCAGTTAATGGATATATAGTTTGTTTATAGTTTCTGGATATTATGAATAAAGCTGCTATGAACATAGTTGAGCAAATGTCCCTGTTCTATAGTTAAGCATATCTCAGTAATATGCCTAGGATTTATATAGCTGGATCTTGAGGTTTCTCTATACCTAATTTATCTGAGAAAGTTCCAGACTGATATCTAAAGTGGTAGTACATACAAGGTTACATTCCCACCAGCAATGGAGAGGCTTCCCATTTCTCCACATCCTCTCCAGCATGCATCATCCCTTGAGTTTTTCATCTTCGCTGTTCTGATGAGTGTAAGGTCAAATCTCAGTGTCATTTTTGTTTGCATTTCCAGAATGATTAAGGATGTTGAGCATTTCTTTAAGTATTTCTCTGCCATTCGTTATCTCTCTGCTGAGAATTTTCTTTTAAACTCTGTACCCTATTTTTTAATAGGATTACTTGTTATGCTAGTCTTTAACTTCTTGAGTTCTTTATATATTCTATATATTAGCCCTCTGTCAGAGGTAGGGTTGGTGAAGAACTTTTCCCAGTCAGTAGGATGTAGTTTTGTTCTGATGATAGTGTCTTTGCTTTACAGAAGTTTTTCAGTTTCATGAGGTCCGATTTATTGATTTTCGATCTTAGAGTCTGAGCTGTGGCATTTTGTTCAGGAAGTTGTCTCCTGTGCCAACAACATCACGGTTTTTCCTCTACTTTTTCTTCTAACATATTTAGTGTGTCTGCTTTTATGGTGAGGTCTTTGATCCACTTGGACTTTAGTTTTCTGAAGGGTGATAACTATGGATACATTTGCATTTTTCTACATCTAGACATCCAGTTAGAACAAAACCATTTATTGATGTTGCTATCTTTTTTTTTTCATTGTATGTTTTGGGCTTCTCTGTAGGTGGGTGGATTTATTTCTCAGTCTTCAATTTGATTTCACGGATCGACCAGTCTTTTTCTATGCCAGTACCATGCAATTTTTACTACTCTTACACTACATTACGAAATTCTATGGAAAAATTATGTTACAATACAGTGGTATATAAAAGAATTTTCAATGGTTTCATCAAAAAATGATAAATGTTTGAGAAGATAGGTATGTTTTAACTGGCACAAGAATTATGAAATAAATACAAATATTAAAATTTCTCATAACCTGGTAAATATATATAGTTGCTACGTTTTATATACCAGTTTATATAAAAATTAACTTAATACAAATGAATAAAAATGAAAAAGGATAATGCAACTAAATAAAAACTGATATAAGTGATTTATGTGTTCTGAGAAAGCTAAATGAGAGAAATGGAATTTGTCCTGAATATTCTGATTATGAGTTTATTTGGCTGTCATCCAAAATCACTGAACAGAGTGAACAAATGTACATGCCAAACCCTAGAGCCAATGTTTGCCTTGGTCAGCACACATGGCAGACTGAGAATAAATGTTAGAAGCAGCTACAGCTACCAGTAGATTTAAGAATAACGTAAAAATATAATATTTGGCATTTTAAGAGATGTTTCCTTGCAAGAGAGATATGCAAGATGCATAGATTTGCATAGGATTCCCTTTGTTTTATGGTGTTTGTTTCCATTCTTTTTTTGAAAACAAAGGTAGAAGTGAAATTTTGTATGAGAGATCAAAATTGCCTGACATGGCTTGAAACTCTAATTCTTAAAATGAATGGTTTATAACTCATTTTCATGACTTATACCTGATGTTTCATTTGGGACAAATGAAGAAGGAACTGTAGTTCTGTGGAATAGCAGTAATTCCATGTACTTTATACTATGGTTAGTCTCGTTATCTGAAAATAAATGTCTTCCAAAACACCAATATGTCATTAATAAGATATGAATATTAAGATAATCAAGACAGAGTAATTCTATGACAATAAGGATTAGTGATTTTTTAAAATATTCTAACAGAATATCTAAGAAGCACCAGTCAATCTTTTATCTCCTATAATTCATCATGCAAGTCAGGGAAATCTTGAAGATTCATGAGCCTTTTGAGCCTCATATGACGCATATACCCATAAAAGTTTACTGAGCCTCATGAACTTTTTGAGTCCTTCCATGAAGGAGTATCAGTAGGCCCATTCTTGTGAAGAGCTCCTGTTGATTTTAGCATCCTTGATTCAATAGTATAGTGGTTGTGTGAAACCTGGAGAATAGCTACGTAGTGCTTCTAAACATAACTACATCTAACCCCTAGCAACCAGTAATTTCCTCTCCACCTTTATAATATTTTCATTTCATGTATTTAAAATTATCTATTTTGGATTGTTCTTCATCTCCATTTTTGTATGATTAACTGTTTTATTATTTTTAATTAATGTTCTACTTTCCCGAAGTAAAAAAAAATAATAATAATAATTAAATGGTCAGGGCATGTAACTTTGGTTAGATAAAAAAAAATAGCAAAAGCTTAAAAGCCATTAATTATATATTTATTTGTTGAATATTTTATATTGCATACTAATTTAAAATTTCATATTACATCAGTTTATTTTATGTACAGGAGACATGGGAGTTGATATATCCATTCAACAACATATGTGTGGAGGACAGAAGTCAACATATGGGACAAAGTTCTCTCCTTCTACTGTCTGGGTTCTGAGGATGGAGATCAGATGCTGTTTTAACTTTTAAGGAATATGGTGAATGAGGCACATAAGGTATCAATCACAGTGTAGGAAATATATAGGCATTGGAAGAAACAATGAATATTTCTGAAGGATAAAATACACAGATTTTAAGCTCTGGCATATAGAAGGAATTGCTCAGCCATCCACATACATTCCAGGGAAAATTTCTGGTAGATAGTTATCTGTAAAAGCAGACATTTAATTTTGTCTTATCAATAGTTTTTACTTACATCATTTAGTGAGACACATGACACATAGTTGATTTTTTTATCCAGTAACTTTTCATGAAGTTCATGTTGTGGCCTATGTCATGGTTTGAAATACCAGTTATTACAAACTTTCATTCAAAATTGTTTTTTATCACATTGTTTTTAGATATATTAAACCTTGAAGAGCAAAAAATTAGTTTTCCATAGACACCAATAGTAGCAAGAGTATTTTAATTGTTTTTAATAAAATTAATATTAATTTCAGCTAATTCATAACGGTATTGTTATTGTAATTTTCAGTATGTAAGAACAGAAGTGTATGAAAGTTTATTTTTTAATTGTGCAAATTGTTCCTGTTTTATTAAATTTTTGCTCCTTAATTAGAAACATATTTTAATTTTTCTCTTGGAAAATATAAACTAGAGATCCTTTGCCACACAACCTGTTAGTTAACTTATGTTTCTAAGCACACAAAACAAGACAAAAATTTTGGATTATCATCAATAAACTTCAACAAAGAGATTTTTATATTAATATTTTAATTTTAATTTAATTTTATTTTTAATTACATTTTTTTTCACTTTGTATTCCCCCCTCAGCCCCTTCCCTCCTCCCCTCCCAAATCCACTCTGCCTCCCCAATCTCCTCCCATACCCTCAAGTCCACTGATAAGGGAGGTCTTCCTCTCCTTCTAATCCTGGTCTATCAGGTATCATCAGGAGTGGTTGCATTGTCTTCCTCTGTGGCCTGGTAAGGCTTCCTCCCTCTCAGGGGGAGGTGATCAAAGAGCACACCAATCAGTTCATGTCAGAGACAGACCCTGTTCCCATTACTACGGAACCCACTTGGACACTGAACTGCCATGGGCTACATCTGTGCAGGGGTTCTAGGTTATCTCCATGAATGGTCCTTTGTTGGAATAGCAGTCTCATAAAAGACCCCTGTGTCCAGAGTTTTTGGTTATGTTGCTCTCCTTATGGAGCCCCTGTCTTCTCCAGGTCTATTTCCAACTTCTTTCATAAGATTTCCTGCACTCTGCCCAAAGGTTGGCCATAAGTCTTAGCATCTGCTTTGATACCCTGCAGGGCAGAGCCTTTCAGAAGCCCTCTGTGGTAGGTTCCTGTCCTGTTCCCTGTTTTCTCCTACTTTTGATATCCAATCTCTTTGTCTTTCTGAATGGGGATTGAGTATTTTAGCCAGAGTCCTCCTTATTGATTAGTTTCTTTAGGTGTACATATTTTAGTAGGTTTATCCTATATTATATGTCTAATAACAACTTAGGAGTGACTATATAACCTGTGTGTCTTTCTGGTTCTGGGATCTCAAACTCTGGATGATCTTTTCCAGTTCCCACCATTTATCTGCAAATTTAATGATTTCCTTGGTTTTTGTTTGTTTGTTTGTTTTCTCTGAGTAATATTCCATTGTGTAGACATAGCAAAATTTCTGTATCCCTTCTTCAGTTGAGGGGCATCTGGGATGTTTCCAGCTTTTCAATATTACAAATAAAGGTGCTACAAATATGATTCAGCAGATATCCTTGTTGTTTAACTGAGCATATTTTTTGTTGTGATACTATTTTCTTTTTTTTTTAATTTTATTTTTCTCATTAGTTACATTTTGTTAATTCTGTATCCCAGCTGTATGCCTCATTCCATCCCCAATCCCACCCTCCCTCCCTCATCTCCTCCTTGCCCCTTTCCAAGTCCACTGATAGGGAAGGACCTCCTCCCCTTTTGTATGACTCCCTTTTGTCAGGTATTTTCAGGACTGGCTGCAAAGTCCTCTTCTGTGGCCTAACAGTACTGCTCCTCCCTTGGGAGGTGGGGAGGTCAAAGAGCCAGTCACTGAGTTCCTGTTAGAAATAGTCCTTGTTCCCCTTACTATGGGAAACCAATTGATTACTGAGCTACCACAGGTCACATCTGAGCAGAGGTTCTAGGTTTTATCCACTCATGGTCTTTGGTTGAGTGTCCATCTCAGAAAGGACCCTGTGCCCAGATATTTTTGGTCCTTCTGGAACTCCTATCCTTTCCACATCAAACTCCTCTTCTTTCATATGATTCCCTGCACTCTGCCGAAGGTTTGGTTATGAGTCTTAGTATCTACTTTGGAGCACTTCTAGGTAGAGTCTTTCAGATGCTTTCTGCGGTAGACTCCTGTCATACATTCAATGCATATCCCATTTGTCTTTCTAAATGAGGATAGATCATCATACCCCGTTCTGCTTTCTTGATTATCTTCTTTAGGTGTATAGATTTCATTATGTTTATCCTTTCTTTTAGGTCTATATAAGCAAGCATATTTTGTATATATGCCTAGGAGTGGTATAGCTTGATCTTGAGGAAGCGCTATTCCTAATTGTCTAAGAATGCTGCAGATGGATTTCCAGAGTGGTTGTACAAGTTTACATTCCAACCAGCAATGGAGGAAGGTTCCCCTTTCTCCACAACCTCTCCAGTATGTGTTGCCAATTGAGCTTTTTATCTTGGCCATTCTGATGGGTGTAAGGTGAAATCTCAGGCTGGTTTTGATTTATATTTCCCTGATAACTAAGGATGTTGAACATTTCTTTAAGTGTTTTTTCGGCCATTCAATATTCCTTTATTGGGAATCCTCTTTTTAGTTATGTACCCCATGTTTTAATTGGATTACTTGATTTGTTGCTGTTTCACTTTTTGAGTTTCTTTATATGTATATTGGATATTAGCCCTCTGTCAGACATAGGATTGATGAAGATGCTTTCCCAATCTGTACGCTGTCATTTCTGTTCTGACGACAATGTCCTTTGCTTTACAGAAGCATTTCAGTTTCATGAGTTCCCATTTATTGATTGTTGCTCTTAGAGCCTGTGCTGTTGGTGTTCTTTTCAGGAAGTTTTCTTCTGTGTCAATGAGTTCAAGGTTCCTTCCCATTTTTTCTTCTAACAGGTTTAGTGTGTCTGGTTTTATGTTGAGATCTTTGATCCATTTGGACTTCAGTTTTTTTGCAGGGTGATAAGTATGGATGTATTTTCATTTTTCTACATGGAGACATCCAGTTATACCACCATCATTTGTTGAAGATGCTATCTTTTTTCCATTGAATGGTTGTGGCAACTTTATCAAAAGTCAGATGTCCTTAAGTGTGTCATTTTATTTCAGAGTCTTATATTCAATTCCATTTATTCACCATTCTGTTTCTATGCCTGTACCATGCAATTTTTATAGCTGTTGTTCTGAAGTACAGCTTGAGATCTGGGATGTAGATACCTCCAGGAGATATTTTATTGTATAGGATTGTTTTAGTAATTCTACGTCCCTTGTATGAAGTTGAGAATTTTTCTTTCAAGGTCTGTAAAGAATTGTGTTGGTTATTTGTTGGGATTTACATTGAATCTGTAGATTCCTTTTGGTAAGATAAACATTTTTACTATATTAATCCTGCCAAGCCATGAGCATGGGAGATCTTTCTATCTTCTGATATCTTCATCTAATTCTTTTTTCAAAGACAGGATTTTTTTTCATACAAGTCTTTGAATTGCTTGGTTAGGGTCACACCAAGGTATTTTATGTCTTTTGTGGCTATTTTTGAAGGGTGTCGTTTCCTTAATTTCTTTCTCAGCCTTTTTGTCTTTTGTATACAGGAAGGCTACTGATTTTTTTTTAGTTAATTTTGCATCCAGCTACTTTGTTGAAGGTGTTTTTCAGCTGTAGGAGATCCCTGGTAGAATTTTTGGGGTCACTCAGGTATAATATACCAGCTGTAAGTAGTGATACTTTGACTTCTTCTTTTCTGATTTGTATCCCCTTGATCTCATTCAATTGTCTAATTGCTCTAGCAAGGACTCCCAGAACATTGTTGAAGAGATATGGAGAGAGTGGGGAGCCTTACCTTGTCCCTGATTTCAGTGGGATTGATTTAAATTTATCTCCCTTTAGTTTGATATTGGCTATAGGCTTGCTGTATATTGCCTTTACTATGATTAGGTATGTGCCTTTTATCCCTGATCTCTACAAGTCTTTAAACATGAATGGATGTTGGATTTTGTCAAATGCTTTTTCAACATCTAAGGAGAAGATCATGCGGTTTTTCTTCTTCATTTGTTTATATGGTGGATCACATTGATGGATTTCTATATACTGAACCACTCCTGCATGACTGGTATGAAACCTACTTGGTCATAGCGAATGATATCTTTGATGTGTTCTTGTATTCAGTTTGCAAGTATTCAACAAACAGATTTTTATTTGCTTGTATGTTGTGATGTGGTTTCATATATTTCAATATTTTCATAGTTTGCTTTAAGAAAGCAGTGTCCAATATTGTCCCGAGTTCAAATAACATACTAATGACACTCTATGGAAAATGGACAGTTGTTGACAACAGAAGTTGTCATTCAATATTAACATTAACAGTGCAACATTTATAGGTTTTTTGGGATTTTTGTTCCTCCTAATCAAGAAAGTATCCTTTCATTTAATACAACTTAAGCTTCAGGAGTTTAGTAAAGACTAATTGTGGACACAAGAAGTGATGTTATCAGAGACATTGCTCTAGTTCTCTTATAGCTTTTTTTTCTAATGCTCTAGTGCTTCTTGCTTGCAGAAAACGTTTGTTGAGGGTATTTTGTTCTTTTTAACTTCTGCTTCTTGGAAGAAAAAGATTTGAGGATCAAATGTAATCTCATGGGACATTCAAGCTTTTCTTTTGAATGAAAGGCTCTTCACAGCAGAACTCAGGTCAACAAGATGACATTTCCAACATTGGATTTCTGGTGGTTTGTTTTATACAGATGTAAATTTAACATTATCTGCCCTTTAGAGGAAGAGTACTTGAGGGCAAAATGAAAATCAGTCACAAAATGCTGAGAAAAACAAACCTCTATAAATGTTCAAAATTAGTACCATGCTTTTTTTTCATCACCATTTCTACTCTCAGTGTTGCCATGTTCTCTCTCTCTATCTCTCCCCCTGTCTCTCTCTTTTTCTCTCATAAATTTAAAAAAAAATAACAGTTCAATCAGTGGATAAATATATCTCCACCAATTCCAATGACATGAGTTGAATATCCAGTACCCATATAACAGAAGGTCAGAAGTTGAAAATCTCCACCAACAAGCTATCTGACTTTTCTACACGCACACTGTGGCAGGGATTTTGTGTGTGTGTGTGTGTGTGTGTGTGTGTGTGTGTATGTGATTTTTTTCTCATTTATTTTTGTTTATTTTAGTTCCTTGTAGCCCCTTCTCGACTCCCCTCCCAGTCCCACCATTTCTCCCTTCTTCCTCACCCTCCTCATTTCCTTAGTAAAGGGGAGAGCCCTTTCCCATCCATCCCAGCTCATCAAGTTGCATATGGACTGAGTATGTCATTTTCCTCTGTGTCCTTTCAATGCAGTTTCACCAGGGAAGATGATCTAAAAGTTAGGAAGTGAGTCTGTGTACAATGCAATCCCCACTTCCCTTACTAGAGGATCCACTTGATGCCTAAGCTGCCAATATGCTAGAGCTTTGTAGGGGGTCTAATTTCCATTCATACATGGTCCTTGGTTGATTCTTCAGTCTCAGCAAGCCCCTCTGGGCCCTCGTTCTTTGGCTCTGTTATTTTGTGTGTGTGTGAAGACCCTGTCACTTTTGGTTCCTTTTATCTCTTCTCCTTCTTTTCACCAAGATTCCTTATGCATGTCCCAATGTTTGCCTGTGAGTCTCAGCATTTGTTGTGAGGCCTCTCAGAAGACAATTCTGACAGGCTCCTGTCTGCAAGCTTAGCATAGTCTCCTTCAGAGTTTCAGGGCCTGGCACTCTCCTATACTGTGGGTCTTTGGTTGGACCTGGCATTGATTGGGCATTACCTCAATTTCTGTTCTATATGTTCTATCTTTATCCCTGCACATCTCATAGGCAGGGTAAATTTTGATGTGATTTTTTTTTTTGTGTGTGTGGGTGGGTTGTGATCTCCACCCTTTACAAGAAGAGCATTGTCAACATATGATGCTGGAAAACTGGATGTCTACATGTAGAAATATGCAAATAGATACATATTTATCTCCTGCACAGAAATCAATTCCAAGTAGATCAAAGATCTCAATATAACACCAGATACACTAAATCTAATAGAAGTGGGGAAGAGCCTCTAACTTCTTGGAACAAGAGACAACTTCCTGAACAGAACACCAACAGCTCAATTTCTAAGATCAACACTTAATAAATGGAACTTCTTGAAACTGAAAAACATCTGTAAGGCAAAGGCCAATGTCAGTAGAATGAAAAGCCAATTTACAAATTAGGAAACGATCTTCACCAATCTTATATCCAACAAAGAGCTAATATCCAAATTATATAATGAACTCAAGAAATCAAATACCAATAAACAAAATAAGACAATTAAAAAATGCGGCACATAGTTAAACAGAGAATTTTCAACAGAGGAATCACAAATGCCAGAGAAGCACTTAAAGAAATGCTCATAGGAGAATTCCCCCTTTCAGTGCACTAGGGGAAAGGTGACAGGAAGGATGAGAGAGAGAGAGAGTGTGTGGGAATGGGAGGAGATAAGGGAAAGGGCTACAATTGGGATATAAAATAAATAAATTATAAAAAAAATTAAAAATGAGAAATGCTCAACTTCCTTAGTCATTTGAAAAATGCAAATAAACTCTGAGATTCCATCTGTGATTCCATTCCACAATGGCAGTTTTAAGTGCATGCACATGAATGTACATACATACATGTGTGCAAATGCATGGACATGCAAAAACTCATGAGTAAATATAAGTAAAAAGAAACAAAGGAGTTCTTAGGTTGAAAAATATGTGTGCCTACACATATCAAGATTCTAATCCCAATTCCATTCTCATTTCATTCTGTACATTTTGTCAGGAATCATTGTTTTCCTAAGACTTTTTAGTCAATTCAATCATATATTTATATGAATGAAACAAGAAAATTCACATAAACATTAACAAGTAGATGGGTATACTATTTAGAGTTCTAAATGTAGAGTGGAGTAAAGTCATATGTACATATTTTCATACCTTCTAGGTAAGTTGAAAATGCATGTAAGAATTGGAAAATGGACTGAAAGCCAAACCAAATGACTTTGATTTTTTCATTCAAAGCCTAATTTCCTGTCAAACTGAAATTAGTACATATTCCTTAAAAGCAATAAACTTCATTCATTTTAATGTATCTTAAATAACTTCAGTGTGTCCTAAATTTGCTGTCACCTATCTAAAACAAGTGCATTTTAAATGAAGATATGTTTCACACTGGGGGAATATAAAATGCTAAATTATCTATTTTTTTTCTTTTCAAATACCTGACTTCATGAGATATTCCTTTTTTTCCTTATTTCATTTAGCTCTAGAAGCCCTTTCACTATAGCCTATTATAGAACAAAAATTAAATAATGCAATGAACTATACTGTCACAATTAAAATAATTATTTTTGCTGCTTAAAGCACTATGTGTGTGAAAATTTCATTACCTATTACCCTAAGCATATGTGATTATTATTCAAAATGTTTGTAGGGAAAATGAGGATCATTGTGAAAGTGCCATTGAGTTAAACACAAATGTGTGCAACTCATTTCATTACCAGAATATTTTAAAGAAAATATGACACATTAGTTGAAACATTTTATTACAAATATGAGATTTTTTAGTTCCAGGTACAATGATACATAACTCTAATCACAACATTCTTGAAGTAGAAGCAGAGTATCAATTAATACAAGTCTGAGGCCAACCTGCTCTGTATAACAAGTTTCAAGTCATCCAGGAATACATAGAGAGATTCTTTCTGAAATGAAAGAAAAAAAGAGATGAGATTATTTATATGAAATTATCTTACCTCTTCAACACTCTACTGAGTGAGCACTTTTCAGAATAGTAAAGGTTAGAAGCATCAGATGATATAGCCATTGCTAAAAGTTGAATTAATTACAATTCATATTTTAAATGTCATGTTATTTTCACATGCATAATTTATTGTTAATTGTGCTCATGCATTGTACCAAACACTGCATATTTTCAAACCAAATAAGGGGCGAAATAGTTCTATATGAAAGAGTTTCTCTGAAAATAAAATATCTTCCTGTAATTCCCAACTGTAAAAGGTTGTTTTGGTAATTCTCTGCTACCGTATAACATTACATCAAAGTGAGCATAGGCTAGGGTCATATGGAAGGGGAGGAGGGCCTCCCCTATCAGTGGACTAGGGGAAGGGTTTGGGAAGAGAAGAAGGAGGGAGGGCAGAATTGGGAGGAAGCTATAGCTGAGATACAAAGTGAATAAATTGTAATAAAAAAGTAATTGCAAAATGGTTACCTTACAAAGGACTTAACACTATCTCCCTGGGATTGTCACAATAGAATTAATTTCATAAATAATAAAGTCAAAGTTTCTAGGGCCTTTTATGTCATTATTAGAGGACATATAACAACAACAAAGAAGTAGAGAGATGGTATTTGCAGCCAAGCCTTAGCTCCTGAGTTGGATTTCCAGAACCCACATGATGAAAGGAGTGAATCAGTTGCAAAGGTTGTCTTCTGACCACCAGGTGTACAATTGTATGTAGACACACATGCACACAGAGACACAGTAAATACAATGTAACAAAAACAGAGAGCTGCAATGCAAATGACTTTTTTTGAGATAGGAGCTCTGTATAGCTCCTGCTGTCCTGGAGCTCACTCTGTATAACAGGCTGGCCTTGAACTCAGAGATCCCTCTGCCTCTGCCTCCTAAGTGCTGTGATTAAAGGTGTAGACCAACATTGCACAGCAAGATTTTTTTAATATAACATATTTTAGGCTTACGAATTTTGGAATATCAACATAATTTTGTTTCAGGGGTCCTCACTAGGTTCTAACTGAAAAGCTTAATTTGGGGTGGGTAATGAAGTCATTTTTACCTTGTGAGGGATTTAGTCTTGAAAAATTACGACAAGTTAGTTGTCAGGAGAAACGATGCTAAATCCCAATAAAATCCTACCAAATTTGAGGCAAACAATTTACCACAGTCATAAAATTACAATGAACATATATCCTGGGCTATATGTTCAAGGTATACTAAACATAAAAAAAAAAACTATTTACAAACATAATCATGTACTTATAATTTGACTTCTATATTAGGTACTCTTCTGGTACTGTGATGAAACACTAACCAAAGATAATTTAAAGCAGTGTGGGGGGGTTTATTTTCTTTTTTTGGCTTATGATTCTAGAGAGATAAGAGTCCATCACAGAGGGATAAAGGCATGATAGTAAGTGGTAGGCATGACAATAGGGGCAGGAAGCTGAGATCACATAAGCAATAATAAGCATAAATTAGTGAGAACAAATAGGAAGTAGGGAAATACCATATACTCTTAAAAGCCTGCCCACAGTGATATACTTCCTCTAACAACATCACAACTCCTAAGTCTTCCCAAACAGTGCCATCAACTGGGATCCAGTGCTCAGATGTCTGAGAATGTGGGACCTTTCTCATTCAAATCACCACACTTCATTTCCTGGTCTCTGTAGTAATAAAAATGTATTAAGTACAATTTTGAGAGTCTCCATAGTCTTTCTCAGAATCAAAGCTGTTTAAAAGTCCAAAGTCTTTTCTGAGACAAAACAAAACCTCTTTACTGATGCCTCCAGTGAAATGAAAAGACAAAGAATGCACTTCCAGCATGTAATGGTTCTAAATATCCATTCTCAAAGCATCAGGGAGGAATGAAGCATGGTGGAGAAAATACTAGAAAAAAGCTAGGCCAAGAATATCACATCCTGTGTTAAAATTTACATCCAGTAGCTTCTTGTACATTATCTCAAACTTTAATTTTAAGGGGCTTAACTGGTTCTGTTTCATCAGTTTGCTGACTGCAATAAACATCTCTCATATGGGATAGAGCCACTCACTGTATATACCTTTCCCTTGTAGATGTTTCAAGCCTCTAGCCTAACCAACATCTTAAAGCGTCCAGTACAGTAGCCCAGACTTCATATATATAGATTCATATATTTGCCCCATAAGGTCTCCTGTCATTTTAGGGCCTTCATAAAAGCATCCCTCTGCTACAAACTGCTGGGACACAGTAATTCTCTAAATCTGTAGAGGAAGAATATATAATGGCTTTACTCTTTCATTCTTCCTGCCTCTGAAGCCAGTACCAAGTGTTGACAGTGCTTAAGCTATCAGCACAAGAGTCTCTACTTCCCTTGAATCATAATCTCAGTAGCCTTTTCATTCAGTTGCTTTCCAAAAGCAGGAATCTCCTTAGTCTTTCTTTTCCATGTTGGAATCTATAGCCTTTATTATAACAATTGCTTTAGTTGGAAAATGAAGTATCTTTATACCATTTTACATTCTAATATATGCATATTTCTTTACTTTGTTTCCATTTGCTCTTTTTCATTGTTGGCTTGAATAGGAATTATTAATGAAAAGCCATACCATTGATTAGATGTTACATTGTCTTCAGATTTCTTCTGCCAAAGATATTAATACATTACTTTTAAATTTAGCCTCAGTTTTTTTTTCCTCAATTTTTTTTTAGCCTCAAATGTTTTTTGGCCTCAAATATACTTTTAAGACTTGTTCATAAGGAAGCTAGATCTTTACCAAAGTAACAAATAAATGACTTTCTGCCCTTTTTATAATATTGTTCAACTTTGAAACTTGTTGTATTGGGCCAACACAATTTACATTGTTTTTAGAACTACTTAATCCCAGGTTCTTACCAGAATAGAGTTTAAACTTTTTGGTTTAGCATTCAACCCTTTTTTTTTTCAGTCCAAAATTCAAAATGTCAAAATGTTTGACATTCTTCCCACAACAACTTTGTCAAGATGTTCCCAGCAAGATATCACTTTCTGAAACCAAATTTTGCACTATTTTGCACCTCTATTGATGTTATGAAATATTAACGAAATGCAACATGGAGAAGAGATAATTGGAATACATGCCCCAAGTCCATCAGTGAAAGAATTTAGGGAAGGAACTCAAGGAGTAGAAGAAGGACCCATGAAAGAAAAATTCTTATGAGATTGCTTTTTCATGGCTTGCACGGATTTTTTCTTTTTTTTAGATAACTCAGGACCACTGTTTCCAGAGAAGAATATTTCACAGGGGACTTGTCCTTCCTAAGCACATAAAATATTAATCAACAAACTATCCCACAGGCATGCTCACAGGCCAATTTAATGAATTATATTTTTCAACTAAAATCTCTTTTCAGTTGAGTCCAAACACAACATAATTTATACATTATCAAAAAGGCCTATGGGAGTTTGTTATTCTCCTGGTATGACAACTGAAATAGCCCCAAACAAATGTTCTGAGACAGAACAATGAAGATGTTATAATACCTTTTATTTCTAATTGGAAGATTTTAGCTTAGGTTTTTTCACTATTACCAAGACATTAAGTCTAGATTGTTCAAATGAATAGAGGAAGTATACTTCAAATATGACAGGGTAAACTAACAATATTTTTAACTTATTACAACCAAACCAGAGATGAATAAATTAGTATTATATGTAGTATATATATTATATTATATATAAAAATGTATATGCTCTTTGTCCAAGAAGTGAAACCCACACTGATTTGATTTTTGTATCAGTTTCTTAGAAGTCTACCATTATAAAATTATTAGATGGTATTAATATTTGATTACCGTTAGTAATACCAACCCAACATATAGTAATAGTCACTAAGATCAGTTCTTGTAAGAAAAATTGATAGCAAATATATATATTTCACAATAGATAACTATTCTATCTCATGGTATTGTGTAATAATGATCATTTCAAGAATTTTATGAACTTTATTTACAGCTTAGCATTAGCTCTTTGTTTGATAATTTATAATATTGATAAAATAATTATCTGCTTTTGACCTTAGCCATTCTGATGGGTGTAAGGTGAAATTTCATGGTCTTTTTCATTTGCATTTCCCTGATGACTAAGGATGTTGAACATTTCTTTAAGTGTTTCTCTGCCATTCTGTATTCCTTTCCTGAGAATTCTCTGTTTAGCTCTGTACCCCATGTTTTAAATTGGATTACTTAATTTGTTGCTTCTTAACTTCTTGAGTTATTTATGTTCTCTGGATATTAGAATTCTGTCAGACATATGGTTGGTGAAGATCCTTTCCCAGTCTGTAGGCTGTTGTTTTGTTCTGATGACAGTGCTCCTTGCTTTACAGAAACTTTTCAGTTTCATGAGGTCTCATTTACAGATTGTTGATCTTAGAGCTGGTGGTGCTGGTTTTCTGTTCAGGAAGTTGTCTCCTGTGCCTATGAGTTCAAGGCTCTTCCCCATATTTTCTTCTAAAGGGTTTAGTGGGTCTGGTTTTATGTTGAGGTCTTTGATCCACTTGGACTTTAGGTTTGTGCAGGGTGATAAATATGAATCTATTTGCATTTTTCTACATGTAGACATCCAGTTAGACCAGCACTATTTGTTGAAGATGTTTGTTCCATTTTTGGGTTTGGCCCCTTTGTCAAACATCAAGTATCCATACATGTGTGGGTTTATTTCTGGATCTTCTATTTGATTCCATTGATCCACTACTTTTTTCTATGGCAATACCATGCAGTTTTTATTACTATTGCTCTGTAGTACAGCTTGAGATCAGGGATGGATATAGCTCCAGATGATCTGTTGTCGTTCAGAATTTTTTTTTTTTTTAGAAATTCTGGGTTGTTTGTTTGTTTGTTTGTTTTTCCATATGAAACTGAGAATTGTTTTTTCAAGGTGTGTAAAGAATTGTTTTGGTACTTTGATGGGAACTGCACTGAATTAGTAGATTGCTTTTGGCAGGATGATCATTTTCACTATGTTAAACCTACAGTCCATGAGCATGGAAGAACTTTACATTTTTGATATCTTCTTCAATTTCTTTTTTCAGAGACTCGAAGTCTTTTTCAAAAAGGTCTTTAGCTTGTTTTATTAGAGTCACACCAATGTACTTTATGCTATTAGTGGCTATTGTGAAGAATGTTGTTTCCCTAATTTCTTTCTTAGCCCTATTGTCTTTCATATACAGGAGGGCTACTAATTTTTTTTTGAGTTAATTTTGTATCCAACCACTTTGCTGAAAGTATGCATCAGCTGAAGGAATACTCTTGATGAATTTTTGATGTCACTCATGCATACTTTCATATCAACTGCAAACAGTGATACTTTGACTTCTTTCTTTCTGATTTGTATCCCCTTGATATCCTTTAGTAGTCTTATTGCTGTAGCTAGAACTTCAAGTACTATGTTGAAGAGATACAGAGAGAGTGGGCAGCTTTGCCTTGTCCCTGTTTTTAGTGGGGTTGATTTAAGTTTCTCTCCTTTTTGTTTGATGTTGGCTATAGGCTTGCTGTATATTGTCTTTACTCTGTTTAGGTATGTGCTTTGTATCAGTTGGACTGATACTCCGACCAAGGAATATGCATAGAGATAACCTAGAACCCCTGCACAAACGTAGCCCATGACAACTCAGTCTCCAAGTGGGTTTCCTAATAAGTGGAACAGGAATTGTCTCTGACATGAACTAGTGGCTGGCTCTTTGATCACCTGCCCCTGAACGGGGAGTAGCCATAACAGGCCACAGAGGAAGACAGTGCAGCCAGTTCTGATGAGAACTAATAGGCTAGGGTCAGAGGGAATAGGAGGAAGACCTCCTTTATCAGTGGACTTGGGTAAGTACTTGGGAGGAGATGAGGGAATGTGGGGGTGGGAGAGGATCCTGGAGGGGGCCACAGCTAGGTTACAATGTGAATTAACTGTAATAAATAAAAAATGAATAAAATTTTTAAAGTAACCAAAATGTCATCTCTTTTAGAGTAATTTTAAAGATGAATCAAATAATCCAATAATGCTTCAATTTTCTTTGATTGTACTATAATATTATAAAACTTCTACCCTCTACCAATCTTCAGATAATAAGACTTCACTTCAATAAACTCTCTACATGCCATGTGTCCTTCAAAATTAAGTTACATACTATTTGTTGATTAAACAGGCTTTTTCCTCACTTGTTTTTGTCAAAATATTGTCAAAATAGCATATACTGTCCTTAGATTCTCCACAAAATAATGAATACTAAATGACTTTTTGAATAAAACAAAAATGACAAAGTTCATACAAGGTAAATTAGATACATTACACTCTGCTATTGTTTGTGCTCTGTGTCTATGCTTATCCACATTTTTGTAGTTCAGTTTCATAAAATTATATGCATTCATGGATCCTTTGGGCCTCATGTTGGAAAACTGGTCTAAATAATAGTTGTTATTGATCAGAACAGGGTTTTAGAGGATGGACCATGTACTCTATTGAGGAGAGAGGCTATGCCTTTCAAACGCATCCAACTCATTGACTTCATCCTCAACTTTCCACACAGTGCCATCCAGAAGTATGTATGAAATGATTGGGGAAAGGCAGAGATCAATATGAGATGGGCAGCTACAAGATGGGTCAAGAAGTTCGATGCCAGAAATGAAAGCCAAGATGACAGATTTTGATCATTTCAAAGTCATGAAAGCAAAGAAAATCAGAACCACAATATCAAGACTGAATCAAGAAACTTTAAAGAACAACTATCCTGAAAGCTTCTTCCCCAAAACCACCTGTTGCTAAGGCTGCCATTGTGAGGGCGACTGAAGCATTAGCTGCTACCAAAGCTAAAGTTCTAGCCAAGAAAGCAACAGGACCAGGAAAGAAGGCTGCAGTCCAGGAGGCCCCTGCCAATAAGGGTGCAGTTAGAAAGCAGGGCCTTCTGCCAAAGGTCAAAAGTATCAGAAGATCACAACCCAGAAAGCATCTGCTCCAAAGGTAGGTGACCAGAAGAGGCTGTATATGGAATAAAGCTTTCTTTTGATCATGGTAAATCTCATGTGTGGGCTCTTAGCTTGTTGCTGAGGTGAGCAGTAAAAGGCTGTTGATGTTGTAAACAGATAGGGTTAGTTATGTAAACTGACTCTCCCCAGGCTGTAGTATTTAATAGTCAAACTGACCCTATCCCTGTACAAAAAAAAAAAATGTATTTCCCACAAAAAAAAAGCAAAAAACCTTGAAAACTGGCAAATCAGTTTTCCAGTCTTTGGATTTTCTAACATTGTACCTTAATATCTTAATTTATATATTAAGGTGTGTTTTTATGAAAGGAAAGAGTCATTATTCAAAAGATATGTATTTTTTTTGAAATTTATAGTATATATTTAAAAGTTATGAATTCAATAGTAAAGAGATATTTTGAAATTATTTAATTGTTATAATAAGCAAGTATTAATAAAATGCATTTTTTTCTTAACAAATCTGATAAATACCGAATTGATGGATTGATAATCTGGAAACCATCTGCAAATGACAATAAACATCATACTTCTGTAACCAACATTTAATATTATTTATAAACAATATCATTTGATTAATAAATAATTATATTTTAGTGTAATTTCTCTTTTGTTGTCTAAATGACTTTCAATAAACACTTGCTCAAAAACAAGTTTAACAAATGATCACTGTTGACTTAATGTAGGAGTTTACCATGTTCTGATACTTGGGTTGAAGATGGCATTATATGGCATTATATGAAGGAGATTAGCTACTCACTATTATCACTTCTTTGATATTATCAGTTCAATTAGCCCAGTAAACCTTTGCAGTTTGGCAGTTGTGTCTGAGAAGACAGGTAATCTTTCAAAAAAATTTGCTGACAGAAAATAAAAACAACTGAATAAATCCTTTTTAAAGTTATTTTGGTCATTTTTTTTATTTACTTTACAAAGTAAGATGATTTTTTTTGCAATTTCTTATATACATAATTTTTGTATTTTTCTTCTTTTCTTTTTTTAATTAATTTTTTTTAATATTAGTTACAGTTAACTAACTTTGTATCCAAGCTCCCTCATTCCCTTCCAATCTCACCCTCCCTTCCTCATCTCCTCCCTGCCCTTTTCCAAGTCCTCTGATAGGGGAGGTCCTCCTGCCCTTCCATCTGACGCTAGTTTATCAGGCATCTTCAGGACTGGCTGCAATGTCCTCCTCTGTGGCCTAGCAAGGCTGTTCCTCCCTCAGAGGGAGGGGGGAGTTCAAAGAGCCAGCCATTGAGTTCATATACATAGTTTTTGTTTCTGCCTCTTCTACTTCCTCATTCTCATTCCTTCTTCTACTTTCAAATTACATGTCTTTTATTACCTTCTCATCCCAATCACTTAAAAGCATTTTTCACTCCTTTCTCCACCATTTTTTTAATTTTCTGGCCTCTAGGTACTTACACTCACCTAATTATAAATATATACAAATCAGAAATTCCAGGCTAAATTTTTAACATATTATACTGCATATATGCAGTGTAGATATTTTCTATGAATAGCACTCCATCTGAAGAGAGAAGGGAAGCTCATAAACTTCAGGAAGCTATTGAAATACCAGGTTCACAAAACTCTTAAAAGCTAAAAAAAGGTTACCTATAATAAGTGAGAGATCTGTTACTTAAATAGATGGCAATAACCATTTTAAATATAGTATATATGTCAAAAATTCATATAGTGAAACATAAATACAGATTTTATTGCTAGGCTACACTTGGTGTAAATCATAAGGGTAAATATCCAAAAAATAATATAGATATATAATGTTTGTGTCTGGTGGCTATTGTGAATGCAATTCCCACAGGCTGCCTGACACAAAGAGCAAGTACGCAGCACTTTTCCTCTATGATTCTTGGAAGCTGCTTCAAGTAGTGTCACCATTTACACCGACAGTCTGGAGGATAATGTAGGGAAAAACAAAACAGGAAGAAAATGAAGAAGGTACTAGAAGAAGAGGAAGAAGAATATTTGGTGGAAAATGTACTTAAATGGCAACTTGTCCAGGACAAAGTGGAATATCTTCAAAAGTGGAAGCATTTCTCAGATGAAGACAGCACATGGGAACCAGAAGAGAACCTGGACTGTCCTGACCTCATTGCTGATTTTCTATATTCACAGAAAACAGCTCATGGAATGATAAATCACAGGGAGGAAAAACAAAAGCTGATTTTGATTCTGAAGATAAGGGAGAATAAAGCAAACCAAAGAAGAAAGAAGAGTCAGAAAAATCCACGAGACTTTGTCTGGGGTTTGGAGCCAGGGCAGATTATTGGAGCTACTGACTCAAATGGAGAACTATCTTTCCTCATGCAATGGAAAAACTCTAATGTGCCTGACCTGGTCCCTGCTAAGAAAGCCAATGTCAAGTGCCTACAGATTGTCATATCCTTTTATGAGGAGAGGCTAACATGGCATTCCTACCACTCAGAGAAGATGAGAAAAATATGACAAGAAGTAGCCCTCTTGAGTGTCCACGAATTTCACCTTTGACTGTGAGTTTCGCATTTGGAGGGAAGGAGTTGTACCTGGCTTGAGAAGATGTCCTTTGAAGAGCCAGCATTATTTCTTTGCCCTGTAGCATCACAAGAGCTTTACATTCTTCAAGTGGTATAGTTCGCATATCTATCCCAGTGAAAGGAAAAAGAAAGGAAAAAGGCTTTCCATGAGGAACAAACCTGCAGAAATGGGGTGTAAGAAAGCAAAGATACTGTCGATCCTCAAAGAGAATTTCCACCACCCATGGCTTTCTTCTCAATAGTGTTAAAAGAATGTTTCCACCTAGTGTGTGTGTAGTTTTTATCTATTATTGGTCTATTAATTAGTGGTAAGAAATTTATGGCAGAGAGGAAGGAAGATGGGTAGAATCGTTTCGGTTAAAATTTGGGGACTGATTGGGTAAATGGCGAAACAATAGAGAAAACAGCTACCTAATAAATTGGTATTCTCTTGAGAATATTTTCCCTTTTAAATATCATCCACACCTTAAATGAGGACTGTAAGATACCATTAAAAATCCAAACTACATGGTACTGGGAGAGAAACAGAATGGGGGATCAATGGAATCAGATAGAAGACCCAGAAATAAACCGACACACTTATGGACACCTGGTTTTGGACAAGGATGCCAAAACCATACAATGAAAAAAAGACAGCATCTTGAAGAAATGATGGTGGTATAATTGGATGTCTACATGCAGAAAAATACAAATAGATCCATACTTATCACTCTGCAAAAAACTAAAGTCAAGTGGATCAAAGACCTCAACATAAAACTAGACTCATTAAATCGGTTAGAAGAAAAAGTGGGGAAAACCCTAGAACTCATTGGAACAGGAGACAACTTCCTGAACAGAACACCAACATCATAGGGTCTAAGATCAACAATCAATAAATGGGACTTCTTCAAACTGAAAACTTTTGTAAAGCAAAGGACACTGTCATCAAAACAAAACGAATGCCTACAGATTGGGAAAGGATCTTCACCAACACTATATCTGACAGAGGGCTAATATGCAGTATATATAAAGAATTCAAGAATTTAAACAGCAAAAAATCAAGTAATCCAATTAAAAAATTGGGTATGGAGCTAAACAGAGAATTCTCTGAAGAGGAAAATAGAATGGCAGAGAAACACTTAAAGAAATGCTCAATGTCCATATTCATCAGAGAAATGCAAATTAAAATGACACTGAGATTTTACCATACACCCATCAAAAGGACTAAGATGAATAACTCAAGTGACAACATATGCTGGAGAGGATGTGGAAAAAGGGGAATCCTCCTCCACTGCTGGTGGGAATGTAAACTTATACAAACACTTTGGAAATCAATCTGTCAGTATCTCAGACAATTAGGAATGCTGCTTCCTCAAGATCCAGCTATACCACTCTAGGCATATATCTAAAAGATGCTTCATTATACAAGAACATCTGCTCAAAGATGTTTGTAGCAACTTTGTTTGTAATACCCAGAAGCTGGAAACAGCCCAGATGACCCTCAATTGAGGAATGGATACAGAACTTGTGGTACCTCTACACAATGGAATATTACTCAGCGATAAAAAAAAACAAGGAAATCATGAAATTTGCAGGCAAGTGGTGGGAACTGGAAATGATCATCCTGAATGAGGTATCTCATAAGCAGAAAGACACACAGGGTATATACTCACTCATAAATGGATATTAGACATATAATATAGAATAAACATACTAAAATATGTACACTTACTAAGGAAGCTAATCAGGAAGGAGGACTCTGGCTAAGATGCTCAATCCCCATTCAGGAAGGCAAAAACTTGGATGGACATCGGAGGAAGGTGAAAACAGGGAACAGGCCAGGAGCCCACCACAGGGGGCCTCTGAAATGCTCTACCATGCAGTATATCAAGGCAGATGCTGAGACACATAAACAACCTTTGGCAGAGTGCAGGGAATCTTATGAAAGAAGTGGGAGATATTAAGACCTGGAGAGGACAGGAGCTCCACAAGGACAACAACAGATCCAAAAAATCTGAGTACACAGGTCTTTTCTGAGACTGATAGTCCAGCCAAGGTCCACTCATGGATCTGGCCTGGAAACCCTGCACAGAGGTAGCCTATGGCAGTTCAGTATTCAAGAGGCCTCCAAAGTAATGGGAAAAGGGACTGTCTCTGACATGAACCGATTGGCCTGCTTTTTCATCACCTCCCCCTAAGGGGAGAACAGCCTTACCAGGCCACAAAAGAAGACAATGCAGCCACTCCTGATGGGACCTTATAGACTAGGGTCAGAGGAAAGGGGAGGAGGACCTCCCTTATCAGTGGACTGGGAGGGGGAAAAGGGTGCGGAAGAAGGAGGGTAGGATTGGGAGGGCAGTAAGGAGGGAGGTGCAGGGGGATAAAAATTGAATAAATTGTAATTAATAAAAATAAAAATAATTTTAAAAGAGAAAAGAAAATCTGAATACTGAAACCTACAGGCAAGATTTTCCCTACCCGATCTCATTGTGGCCCACAGAGGACAAAGCCAATTCCCTGAGTCACCAAAGCTGATATTTGATGATGGAAACTGACTAAAGAGGGAAAGTTTTATTGGGGCGTGTATACAGGCAGATCATTCAGCCTTAGAGTTACTACTTCCTGAAACTAGATGGAGAAAATCAAACAAACAAAAGTATTTTCAATAACAAGTTATAAATATCATTTGTCCATCCAAGCTGAGTCAAGTATTGTAGTAGGACCCATGAAAGATGGGAGAGGAAGGCCTTTGCTCTTAGAGTGGAAACACTTGGAGCCACTGGGCTTTTCTTTTTTTTAATTTTTAATTTTTTTTTGCTTGATTGGTTGTTTGGTTGTGTTTTTTTTCCCCCAAGCTTTGAAACTTGAAACTGCTTGTGGTGGGTTCAATTATTGATAGCACACATTCCATTGAGTCAATACAAGGCTTGAACAACTTCAAAAGCCCTGGGTTCAAGAGATTAACTCCCGAATTTGGGTAGTGGTTCATTTGAAAATAGAAAATATTCATATTAATTGATGTCCAACATACTGTCTTGAATCAAGAGATCCATTAATTTTTATTATTGTATAAACCTGCATCTAGAACTAGACTGTAAAATTATTTTAAGCATGTGTTAGATGTATGTGAAAAACATATTTAAAAGCAAACTTCATACCATATTTTCAGTTTTTGTCTAATAAAACCATAGATTAATTAAAATTAATATATTTTAATATCCTAAAATCATTGTTTTCAATATAGCTTTTATTGCCATAATATAAGCAAAAAAAAGCAGTGATGTATACTGACTTGTTTATTCTTTCATTGATTTCAATGAATGGTCCAGGTTGATACCCATGCATTAGAAGGAGCCCACTTCTGACACTGTCTGGAGGTCTAGAAACCAGAGGCTATATAGCGCAGTGACATAGGATACAATCAAACATTATTGGGCAAATAAAAAGAATGAAATGTTTCTTAATGATATTATGCTGTACTCATAAATTGATTCCTAGTCCAATTGTCATCAAAGAGGCTTCATCCAGCAATTTTGAAAGAGATGCAAAGACACACACTCAAACATTAAGGTGGAAGAGGGAAAGGAAGGACTGTAGTAGCCAGAGGGTTTGGTGACACCACAGTAAAACCCACAGAATCAAGTAAACTTTACTCATTGGAGCTAATACAGTCAGAAATGAAAATCAAGGAGCCTACATGTATCTGACCCAGGCTCTCTGTATGTATGCCACAGTTTTGTAGGTTGGACTTCTTCTGTGATTCTGAACAGTCTGAATGGGGGCTATCTCTGACACTTTTGCCTCCTTTTGGGACCCTTTTCCTCATACTAGGTTGCCTTGGTCAGCCTTAATATGAAACAAGTTTATTAGTCATATTGCAACCTAATATGCCATGTTTGGGTGATATCCCTTTTCTGAAGGGAATGGAGAAGTGGATTGTGGGAGAGGAGAGTTAGGGAAGGAGAGAGAGATGGGAGGAGAGTAGGGAGGAGAAACTATGATCAGGATGTGATAAATGACAATAAATAAATAAATGAAAATTTAAAAATTAATCACTATTCTCCAGTAGCTTATATTACAGCTATAGTTTGAACATGTCTCCAAATATTTGTGTGCAAGAAGATTGACCTCAGTGCAGGAGTGTTATGACTAATGTTTTATATAAGAGAGTTTAATCATGGACACACTCTTTTAATAAAGAAAAACAAGTTTATTTTTAAATAATTTGGAGAGAAGAAAGAGAAGAAAAATGATGGAAATATAATCTCAAAAATAAAAGAAATAATGACATGTATTTATGACATTATTCATCCTTATAAATTATTATTGGATGCTTCTCTTAAGTGAGATTCTCACTTAATTTCTTTTAAAAGAGAAGATGTTTGCCATGTCTTATGTTGCCTACCTTGAATCCCAGAAGAGTGGAGAATCGAAGAAGATGGCACACAGTCTTCATGGTATTTGAGAAGCAGGTGAGCAAAAACTTTGGACCAAGTATATAGCTTGGCTGTGGGCTCCCAAATGCCAGTCTGTGTTTACTAGAGGAAAGAAGGCATCCCAAGAGCTAAGGATGCACAGTCCCAGACTTCCAAGGAAGACTCCTGGATCCAAGGGATAGAGGGTCACCTGGTGTCTTGAGCCTACACAACTTCCAAATACTGTTAGATGAGTAGCTCTAGCCTCCAGATACCAGAGTCCTCCTGATCCAAGATGATAGCTCAACCTCCAAATGGCAGGGCCAGGATTCCAAGCCTGTGGTCCACAGTTCTACACATCTCCCTCTGGGAATCTGCCAGACAATAGGGACATACAAAATCTGGTTCCAAGATTGCAAGGAGCAGTGCCCATGGAATCTGAGTATGTACCTGGATAGCAGGAACTATCAGCTAGCAATTGCCCACCCTACTGATTCCAAAACTCCAACATCCATTCAAGTTTCACAGAGAGAGGAAGAGATCCTGGAAGCCAGACATCCAGGTATCCAGCCTTAGACATGGTTAACACTGCCACCATCTAAGCTGGATTCCAGATTCCAGAGATACTCAGATCCAGCCTACATGCACAGCTCTACCGGCTGCACTGAGCAGACTCACTGCACCTCAGGTTCACACAAAATAAACACCCACACCCTGATCACCCTGTCTATAGATCCAACTAGGACACAACCAGAGGAGAAAAACAGCAGGCATATTTGCGATCCAGCCCAGAGCACACAATCCAGGCAGGGCTTCTTTTGCATGCCTGAAAATTCCCAACTTACTCCAAGAATAACCAGCCAATACCAAGGAAAAACAGATTATTAAATGGCAGTGTAAGAAAACAACAAAAACCCAAAAACAACAAAACAAAACAAAAAACAAAGCAGAACAATATGGCTTCACTAGAACCTGCAAAAATCACTGGATACTAATGAAGCTCAAACACAGGAAAAATGACCTTAAATCTATGCTTATGAAGACATTAGAGTAGTTTATTATTTATTTATTTATTTAGTAGAATAAATCCCTAAAAAATGCAGGAAAGTTCAATCAAACAAAATAGAGGTCTTGAATAAATAGAGGAAATAACTAAATCTCTCAAAGAAATACAGGAAAATATGAACAAGTAAATATAGGCCTTCAACAACATACAGGACAATATAATCAAACAGTTAAAGGAAATCAATAAAATGGTTCAATACCTGAAAATGGAAATAGATCCCATAAAGAAAACACAAACCGGAATAAAAGAGTGGAGACAGAACATTCAGGGAAGAGAACAGGAGTTACAGAGGTAAGCATCACCAACAAAATACAAGAGATGGAGCAGAGGCTCTTAGGCAAAGAAGATTCAATTGAAGAAATCAATGCATCTGTCAAAGAAAATATTGTATAAAAAAAAAAAAATTCCTGATACAAAA
>REGO01000644.1:337866-354250 GCA_010120015.1 Rhombomys opimus
TCAGCTGCTTTCGACCCAGAGAGGAGCATGTCTGATTGCATGCGAGTTGATGCCCCAGGTCCCGCCTCTGAGAAAAAGGTATCGGACGGGACTGATGCTCTTTGGGTGGATGACACCTAAATAAACATCAGTACAAAGTCCCAATTTATTTCTAATATCAGAGATCAGACCTCTACTCTTGCCTGATGCGTCTAAAACAAAAAGGGGAAATGTAGATAGCTGGGTAATGCCGGGCCTTAAAGATGGAGCTGGATTCCGGCTTCCCCCTTCCCAATGGTGAGTGCTCTCTGTCACAAACAACTCCATATTTGGCTAAGGCTGAGGATCTGGCTTGCTTCTGTGTATGTGGACATATCTGCATTGCCCACGTGGCACGCTGGGGTTGGCTACCCAGAGGCTATTTAAGCTGTGGGCTGCCTTTCCCCAGGGTCAGAAGATTGTTCAAGGTTCCTGAATAAACTGCATTGAAAAGAAAAATTAATAAATTTAACAAAAAAAAAGAAAAAGAAAAAACAACAAAGCAATAGTAATAAAGACTGCATGGTATTGGCATAGAAACAGAAAGGAGGATCAATGGAACCGAACAGAAGACACAGAAATCAACCCACACACCTAGGAATACTTGATTTTTGACAAAGAAGCCAAAAACACTCAATAGAAAATAGACAGCATCTTCAACAAATGGTGCTGCTCCAACTGGATGTCTACATGCAGAAAAATGCAAATAGATCCCTATTTATCACCCTGCACAAAACTAAAGTCCAAGTGGATTAAAGACCTCAGCATAAAACCAGATATTCTGAATCGGTTAGAAGAAAAAGTGGAGAAGAGCCTAGTACTCATTGACAAAGGAGACAACTTCCTGAACAGAACACCAAAAGCACAGGCTCTAAGAGCAACAATCAATAAATGGTACCTCATGAAACTGAAAAGTATCTGTAAAGCAAAAGACACTGTCGTCAGAACAAAATGACAGCCTACAGACTGGCAAAGAATCTTCACCAACCCTATATCTGAAAGAGGGCTGATATCCAGAATACATAAAGAACTAAAGAAGTTAAAAAAAGTAAGTCAAATAATCAAATTAAAAATGGGGTATGGAGCTAAAGAGATAATTCTCTGTAGAGGAATATAGAATGGCAGAGAAAGACTTAAAGAGATGCTCAGCATTCTTAGCCATCAGGGAGTTGCAAATCAAAACAAACCTGAGAATTCATTTACACCCTTCAAAATGGCTAAAATAAAAAACTTAACTGACAACACATGCTGAAGAGGTTGTGGAGAAAGCAGAACCCTCCTACAATGCTGGTGGGAATGTAAACTGGTACAACCACTTTGGAAGTCAATCTGGCACTTTCTCAGACAATTAAGAATAGTGTTTCCTCAAGACCCAGCTATACCTCTCCTAGGCATATACCCAAAATATGCTCAAGTACAAAACAAGGACATGTGCTCAACCATGTTTGCAGCCGCTTTATTTGTAATAGCTAGAACCTGGAAACAACCCAGATGTCCATCAATAGAGCAATGGAAACAGAAATTGTGGTATTTTTACACAATAGAACACTACTCAACAATCAGAAATGAGGAAATCATGAAATTTGTAGGCAAATGGTGGGATCTAGAAAACATCATTCTGAGTGAGGTATTCCAGAAGGAGAAAGACACACATGGTATATACTCACTCCTATAGTCCTATAAGATATGATAAGCATTATAAAATCTATACACCTAAAAAAGATAAACAAGAAAGACGACCCGGGGTAAAATGATCAGTCCTCACTCAGAAAGAGAAATGGGATGTGCATTGGACATAGGAGAAAGCAAGTAACAGGACAGGACCCTATTGCAGAGGGCCTCTGAAAGACTCTACCTAGCAGTGTATGAAAGCTGATACTAAGACTCATAACCAAACCTTTGGCAGAGTGCAGAGAAACATATGAAAGAAGGGGGAGTTAGTATGATGTGAAAAGGATAGGAGTTCCACAAGGACCAAATATATCTGGGCACAGGAGTCTTTTATGAGACTGTTTCTCCAAACAAGGACCATGTATGGATGCAACCTAGAGCTCCTGCTTGGATGTAGCCTGTGGTAGCTCAGTAACCAATTGGTTTCCCGTAGTAATTGGAACAGGGACTATTTCTGACAGGAACTCAATGGCAGGCTCTTTGACCTCCCCACCCCCCAAGGGAGGAGCAGTCCTGCTAGGCCACAGAGGAGGACTTTGCAGGAAGTCCTGAAGATACCTGAGTAAACAGGGTCAGATGAAAGTGGAGGAGGTTCTCCCGAATCAGTGAACTTGGAAAGGGGCAGGGAGAAGATGGAGGAGGGGGGACAGTGGAATTGGGAGGGAATGAGGGAGCAGGATACAGCTGGGATACAGAGTTAATAAAATGTAACTAATAATAAAAATTTTTAAATTTTTTTTAAAAAAAGAAAGTGTACATCAGAAAAAAAAATAAAAGATAGATAAACCCTTAGCTAACCTAAATGAAAAGCAGAGAAACAGTATCGGGATCAACAAAATCAGAAATGAAAGGCAGAACATAACAACACAAAATTATGAAATCTAAAGAATCATTAATTCTTACTTCAAATCCCTGTATCAGGCAAAATTGGATAATCTGAATGAAATTGACCATTTTTTTGATAGATTCCACTTACTAAGTTAAGATCAGGTAAGCAAGGTAATTACTCCTATAACCCCTAAAGAAATAGAAGTAGTTATGAAAATTCATCAATCCAAAAACAAGCAAAGACCAGATGATTTCATCACAGAATTCTATCAGACTTTCAAACAAGAGCTAATAGTAATACTCTTCAAATTATTCCACAAAATAAAAAAAGAAGGAACACTGTAAAGCTCGTTTTATGAAACCTCAGTCACTTTAATAATTAATGATGCAAATATCCAACAAACAAAGAGAACTACAGGCTAATTTCCCTTATGAGTATTGATGCAAAATATCCAATAAAATAACTTGCAAACCGAATCCATGAACATATCAAAAATATCATCCGTGATGATAAAGTAGGCTTGGTCAAAGGATTCTGGGATGGTGCAACATACAAAAACCCATTAATATAACCCACCATATAAACAACAGAAAGACAAAAAAAAAAAAGGAAAAAAACTCAAAACATTATCATCTCATTAGGCGCTGAAAAAGCATTTCACAAAATCCAACATGCATAAATGACAAGTCTTGGAAAGATCAGGGATCCAAGGCATATACCTAAACCTAATAGAGTCAATATACAGCAAGCATAATGCCACTATCAAAGCAATTTCACTGAAATCAGGGACAGGACAAAGCTGCCTACACTTTCCATACCTCTTCAGTAGAGTACTTGAAGTCTTAACTAGAACAACAACAACAACAAAACAAACAAAGAAACAAAAAATAAAATAAAGGAGATCAGGGAGCTACAAATTGGAAAAGAAGAAATCAAAGTATCGCTATTTGCAGATGATATGATAGTATACCTAGGTGACCCAAAAATTCTACCACATATCTGCTGATAAACACCTTGAGAAAAAGACTCTGGATACAAAGTTAACTCAAAACAAACAAAAACCTCAGTAGTCCTCATATTTGCAAACAGCAAATGCGCTGAGAAAGAAATTAGGGAAACTATACCCTTCACAATAGCTACAAAATAATATAAAGTATCTTGGTGTATTTCTACCCAAGCAATCCAAAGACCTGTATGAGAAGAACATCATGCATCTGGAAGAAGAAACTGAAGAAAATATCAGAAGATTGAAAGCTGCCTGATGCTTGTGTATCAGTGGGATAAACATAGTAAAAAATTACAAAAA
Source organism: Rhombomys opimus (assembly GCA_010120015.1). Lineage (NCBI taxonomy): Eukaryota > Metazoa > Chordata > Mammalia > Rodentia > Muridae > Rhombomys > Rhombomys opimus. The sequence goes on from REGO01000644.1 coordinate 341,691, forward strand.
GCAACTGTAGATTCAATGTATGTATCATAAAATACCAACTCAATTCTCTATAGATTATAAAAGACTCATTATTAAAGTCATAGTAAAAAAAATGAATAGCTGAAACAATCCTGTACAATGAAAGATATTCTGTAGATATCTCCATACCTGCTTTCAAGCTGCACTACAAATCAACAGTAATAAAAACTGGCATAGAAAAAAAAAAAAGATAGTTGATAAATGAAATAAAATTGAAGACCCAGAAGGAACCCACACATCTATAGACACTTGATTTTTGATGAAGAAGCTAAGAACATACAATGGAAAAAAGAAAGCAACTTCAACAAATAGTGCTGGTCAAACTGGATGTCTACACATAGAAAAATGCAAATACATCAATATCTATCACCCTGGACAAAACTCAAACCCATGTAGATGAAAAGCCTCAATATAAAAACAGAAGCATTAAATCGATTAGAAGAGAAAGTTTTAAGAACCTTGAACTCATTGATACAGGAGATGACTCCTGAACAGAACACCAACAGCTCAGCCTCTAAAATCAACAATTAATAAATGGGATCTCATGAAGTTGAAAAGTATCTGTAAGTCAAAGGTCACTGTCATCAGAACAAAATGACAGCCTACAGATTGGGGAAGGATCTTGAACAACCGTACATCCAATCGGGGCTGAATATTCTTTCTTTGTGGCCTCGTAGGGAAGGTGATCAAAGAGCCAGCCACTGTGATTATGTCAGAGACAGTACCTGTTCCCTTCACTACATATGTTCAAGGGTTCTAGGTTATCTCTATACCTGGCCCTTGGTTGGAGTATCAGTCTTCAGAAAAGACCCCTGTGCCAAGATTTTTTGGTTCTGTTGCTCTTCATGTGGAGCTCCTGTCCACTCCAGGTCATTTATCTCCTCCTTCTTTCATAATATTCCTTGTACTCTGCCCAAAGTTTGGCTATAAGTCTCAGCACTCAGCATCTACCTTGACATCCTGCTGTGTAGAGTCTTTCAGACACCCTCCCTGGTAAGTTCCTGTCCTGTTCCCTGTTTTCTCCCACTTCTGATATCTGTCAGGTTTGCCTTTCTGAATAAGGATTGCTCATCTTACACATGATACTTCTTCTTGCTTAGCTTCTCTAGGTGTATAGAGTTTAGCATGTCTATCACATATTATATGTCTCATATCCACTAATAAATGAGTGTATACCATGTGGTCTTTCTGCTTCTGGGATACCTCACTCAGGATGATCTTTTCTAGATCCCACCATTTACCTGCAAATTTCATGATTTCCTTATTTTTTAAATGCTGAGTAGTATTCCATTGTGTAAATGTACCACAATTTCTGTATCAATTCCTCTGTTGAGGGGTATGTGGGTTGTTTACAGATTCTGGCTAACCACAGATAATGCTACTACGAACATGGCTGAGCAATGTCCTTGTTGTATACTTGAGCATATTTTGGATATATGCCTAGGAGTGATATAGCTGGATCTTGAGATAGAATTACTCCTAATTTTCTGAGAGACCACCAGATTGATTTCTAAAGTGGGTGTACAAATTTACATCCTCACCAGCAATGGAGGAGGGATCCCCTTTCTCCACATCCCTCCAGCATGTATTGCCACTTGAGCGTTTGATCTTAGCCATTATTATGTGTATAAAGTGAAATCTCAGGGTAGTTTTAATTTACATTTCCCTGGTGACTAAGGACATTGAGCATTTCTTAAATTGTTTCAAAGCCATTCAATATTCCTCTGAGAATTCTCTTTTTAGCTTGGTGCCACATTTTTAATTGGATTCCTTGATTTGTTGCTGTTTAAATTCTTGAGTTCTTTATGTATTCTGGATATTGGACCTCTGTCAGATATAAGTCTGGTGCAGAACTTTTCCCAGTCTGTTGGTTGTCTTTTTGTTCTGATAAGTTTCCTTTGCTTTCAAGAAAAATTTCAGTTTCACGAGGTTCCAGTTTTTGGTTGTTGATCTTAGAGACAGTGCTGTCGGTGTATTGATCATGAAGTTGTCTACTGGGCCAATGAATTCAGGGCTCTTCCCCAGTTTTCTTTTTTTTTTCTAACCGGTTTTGTGTGTCTGGTTTTATGTTGAGGTCTTTGATCCACTTGGAGTTTACTTTTGAGCAGGGTGATAAGTAAGAATGTATCTACATTTTTTCTATACCAGTTAGACCGACAACAATTGTTGAATATGCTATTTTTAAATTGTATGATTTTGGCATCTTTATCAAACTCAGGCATCCATAGGTGTGTGGGTTTATTTCTGGGTCTTCTATTCTATTCCATTTATCCACCATTCTATTCCTATGATAGTGTAATGCAGTTTTTATTACTATTGCTCTGTAGTACATCTTGAGGTCAGCGATGAAGGTACCTCCAGACAATCTGTTGTTGTACAGAATTATTTTGGCAATGCTGGTATTTTATATATATATATATATATATATATATATATATATATATATATATATATTTCCATGTGGAATTGAAAATTGTTCTTGCAAGGTGTGTAAAGCATGCATTGTGTTGGTATTTTGGTGAGAATAACATTGAAACTGTAGATTGCTTTTGGCACGATGGCCATTTTCTTTTTTATTATTTTTTATTTATTATACCTTATTCACTTTCTATCCCAGCTGTAGCCCCCTCCCTTGTACCCTCCCAATCTGATCTTCCTTCCATCATCTCTTCCCATGTCCCTCCCCAAGTAGGATCCCTCTGACTCCAGCCTATCAGGTCTCATCATTACTTGCTACATTGTCTGCCTCTGTGGTCTAGTAAGGCTGTTCCCCCTTCAGGGTGAGGTGATCAAAGAACCAGCCAATGAATTCATGTCAAAGACAGTCTCCTTAATTCATGTCAGAGACAGTCTCCGTTTCCATTACGGGAAACCCCATGGAGACTGAGCTGCCATGGGCTACATCTGTGCAGGGGTTCTAGGATATGTCCATCCATGGTCTTGTTGGAGTATCAGTCTCAGAAAAGACAGCCGTACCTAGATTTTTTGGTTCTGTTGCTCTCCTTGTTCTGTCCTCTCCACGTTTTTCTATTTTCCTGTTCTCTCATAACATTCTCTGCACTCTGTCCAAAGTTTGGCTATGAATCTTAGCATCTGTTTTGATACCCTGCCTAGCATAGTCTTTCAGAGGCAATCTATAGTAGGCCTTTTGTATATTGTCTTTATTATGTTTAGGTATGTACCTTGTGTCCCCGATCTCTCCGAGTCTTTAGACATGAATGGGTGCTGTATTTTGTCAAATATTTTTTGGCATCTAATATGATCATGTGATTTTTTTTCGTTCAGTTTGTTTATATAGTGTATTACATTGATGGATTTCTGTATATTGAACCACACCTGCATACCTGGGAAAAAGCCTACTTTATCATGGTGGATTATATCTTTTATGTCTTCTTGGGGTTGGCTTGAGTCTTTCATTGAGTATTTTTAAATCAATGTTCATCAGAGAGATAGGTCTGAAGTTCTCATTTTTTTGTTGGGTCTTTGTGTGGTTTAGGTATCAAGGTAATTGTGGCTTCATAGAATGAGTTTAATAATGTTCCTTCTGTTTCTATTTTGTGGACTAGTTTGAAAAGAATTGGAGTTAGCACTTCTTTGAAGGTCTGGTAAAATTCTGCATTGAAACCATGAGGTCCAGGTCATTTTTTTGGAAGGGGAACTTTTGATGACTGCTTATATTTACTTGGGGAATATAGGACTATTTAATCTATTTACCTGATCTTGATTTAATTTTGGTAAATGGAATCTATCAAGAAAATTTTCCATTTCATTTACTTTTTTAAATTGTATGGCATACAGGTTATTTATTTATTTATTTATTTATTCATTACAGTTTATTCATTTTGTATCCCACCTGTAGTTCCTTCCCCCTTCTCTTCTCACTCCCATCCTCCCTCCCTCATCTCCATTCATGCCCTTTCTCCACTCCACTGATAGGGGAAGTCCTCCTCTCCTTCCATCTTATCATAGTCTATCAGGTCTCATGGGGAGTGGCTGAATTTTCTTCCTCTGTGATCTGGTAAAGTTGTACTACCCTGTGTGGGAGGTGATCAAAGAGCAGGCCACTGAGTTCATGTCAGAGACAGTCCCTGTTCCCATGACTACGGAATCCACCTGGATGCTGAGCTTCTATGGGCTACATCTGAGCAAGGATTCTAGGCTATCTCTATGAATGGCCCTTGGTTAGAGCATGACTATCAGAAAACATCCCTGTGTCCAGATTTTTTGGTTCTGTTGCTTTCCTTGTGGAGCTCATGTCCCCTCCAGATATTACTATCTCCCCATCATTTCATAAGATTCCCTGCACTCTGCCCAGATAATTGACTTTTGACAAAGATGCCAATACCATAAAATGGCTAAAAGAGCATATTCAACAAATGGTGATGGTCTAAGTGGAAATCCAGGTGTAAAAAAATGCTAATAGATTCATATTTATCAGCCAGCACAAAACTAAAGTTCATGTGGATCAAAGACCTGAACATAAAACCAGACACAGTAAACTTGTTAGAAGAAAAATTAGTGAAGAGCCTTGGTCTCATTGGCACAGGAGACAACTCCCTGAATAGACCACTGACAGTATATGCTCTAAGATCATCAAAAAATAAATGAGACCTCATGAAACTGAAAACCTTCTTGAAGGCAAAGGACACTGTTATCAGAACAAAACGACTACTTACAGATTGGGAAACATATATCTGAAATAGGGCTAATATCCATAACACCAAACATATATCTGAAATAGGGCTAATATCCATAATATATTAAGAACTCAAAAAGTTAAACACCAACAAATCAAGTAATTCAATTTAAAAATAAGGTAGGGAACCAAACAGAGAATTCTCAATAGAGGAATATCGAACAGCAGAGAAACATTTAAAGAAATGGCAAAGAACTAAGTCATCGGGAAATGGCAATCAAAACTTACTTGAGTTACACCTTACACCCATACACTCAAGTAACAACATGTGCTGGAGAGGATGTGGAGAAGGGAAACCCTTCTCCATTTCTGGTATGAACACAAACTTTTACAACCACTTTGGAAATAAATCTGGCAGTTTCTCAGAAAATTAGGAATAGTGCTACCTCAGGTCCAGCTATATCACTCCCAGGCATATATCCAAAAGATGCTCAAAGTATATAACAAGGACTTTTACTCAACCATGTATATAGCAGCTTTTTTCATAAGAGCCAGAATCTGGAAACAATCCAGACTTCTCTCAACTGAGAAATGGATACAGAAATTGTGCTACTTTTACACAATGGAGATAACCTAAATCCCCTGCTCAAATGTAGTCCATGGCAGCTGTCTCTAATTGGGTATCCTAGTAAGAGGAACAGGGACTGTTTCTGACATGAACTCATTGGCTGGCTCTTTGATCACCTCCCCCTTAGGGACGCAGCCTTAGCAGGCCACATAAGAAGACAACGCAGCCAGTCCTGATGAGACCTGATAGTCTAGGGTAAGATGCAAGGGGAATGTGACCTCCCCTATCAGTGGACTGGGGGAGAGGCATGGGAGGAGGAGAGGGAGAGAGGGCATGAAGGGGGAGGAGATGAGCCAGAGGGATATAGCTGGGATACAAATTGAATAAATTGCCATAAATTTGTAAAAGATAAAATATAATTATAAGGCTAATATTAAAGAATGTATAGCCCAACACCCAATTTTTAATTTATTACCGTCTATCTAAAACATATAAAAACTCATTAAAACAAAAACCAACCAACCAAATAATCAAATTAAAAATGAGGTATAGAACTAAGTAGAGTGTTCTCAAAAGAAGAATACTGAATGACTGAGAAGTACTTGAAGAAATGCTCAATGTCTATAGTCAACAGGGAAATGTAAATCAAATGACTCTGATATTTCAACTTATACCCATCAGAATGGCTAATACTCAGAATAGCTAAACTCATGTGACATTATATGCAGGCAAGGACTTAGAGAAAGTTGAACATTCCTCCATTGTTGGTGAGAGTGCAAATTTGTACAACCACTCTGGAAATCAATCTGGTGATACATAAAAAAAAAAAAAAAGGAAATAGCGCTACTTCAAGACCCAACTTTACCACTCCTGGTTACATATTCAAATGATGCTCTACCATACAACAAGGAGACTTGTTCAGCTATGTTTATTCATTTTTATTCATAATTGCTAGAATCTGGAAACAACCTAGATGTCCCTCAACTGAAGAATGGATAAAGAAACTGTGGCACATTTACACAATGGACTACTACTCAGTTATTAAAAACAAGGAAATCATGAAATTTGCAGAAAAATGGATGCAACTAGAAAATGTCATCCTGAGTGAGTGGATTTTAGCCATATAGTTCAGGACAATCATACTACAACTCACAGACCCCACGAAGATGTGCAGCAAGGAGGACCCAATGGGGGTATGCTTAATTCTTACTCAGAAGTACAAAAAGAATAGACAGTGAACATGGTTATAGAGAGGTAACAGGGTAGGAGAGGGAACACTGAGAGAACTTAGGTCTATATTAGACCTGGGGAGAGCAGAGCTGTGAAGACAGATGTCTTGCTGAGACAAGAGAAACATTTAGTAGTAACTTCTCTGTGACAAGATGGATATGTAAGACAGGGTAAGATATGAGGTTGACTCATATTAAAACTCTTAGTAAGAGAGGTCATGGAGTGTGCACAGGTCACCCTCTAAATGCAGAGGATTCATAGTGGAAAGAGGGCAACATCAACTGACCCAGAAAAAGTTGGACCCAAATTTTACCCTGTTTACAAGATGTGCAGGGACAAAAATAAAGTAGAGATTGATGTTATGCCCAGCTAATGAAGGGCCCAACCAGATTCACTCCATGGGAGAAAACCAACCCCTACACTATTAGAGATACTCTCCTATGTTTGCAGACAGAAGCCCAGCATAGCTGTTCTCTGAGTGGCTCTAAACAGTTCCTGATGAACACATATGCAGAGACCCACAACCAAACACTGAGTAGAGCATAGGAAGTCTTTTTCAAGAGTAGGGGAAAGAATAGTATGACAGGTGACAGGAGTTCCACAAGAAAAAAAGAGAGCCAACAAACCAGGTCCGCAGGTCTCCTGTAGATATTGAAGCTCCAGCCGAAGACCATGCATGGAGAGGACTTATGTTACCTACACAGATTTAGCTACTGGACAGCTCTGTCCTCATATGGGTCTTCTAGTAAGGGGAATGAGGGCTGTTTCCTGCTTTTTGTTCACTTTCGCCTGGCAGTGCTAATTTGCTAAGCCACTGGAAAGAGGATGCACTCAGCCCTAATGCGATTTGAAACTCTGGGTTCGGGTGGGTTCAGCTCCCTTTCTCTGAGTGGTACGAGAGGGGAAATGGGAAAACAGGAAGGGAAAGTAGGACCTGGAAGAGAAGAGGCAAGGGTCTATGACTGGGATTTACAAATGAATAAATAAAAATTAAAATAAAATTATAGGGAAAAAAAAAAAACTCTAGCATTCTGAAGGCAGAAGTAGGTATGTTCCAGGCCAGCATCCTCTACACAGTGTGCTTCAGTTCAGCTATGGTAGGGTTTATAACAGAGTGCATTTTAAATACACTGTTCCATAGAAATGTAGTATATAAAAGAATTTAAGAGAAAATCTCACATTAGTGATACACATTCAGTAAGATAACTCCTGCTTAAAATAAACTATCCACAGGTAAACATAAATGTTGGAAAATGTTAATATTCTTGTTTACTAGGCATGGCTTGATCAGGGAGGAAGGATATGTAATACCATGTACAAGATAAACTTGCTGAGTTTTTCAGAGAGAACTTAATTTTCTTTCATTTGATATATGCTCAGTTTGAGTGTTCATAATAGATACATAGTCAGACCAAAGGCAGATTCCACATTTTAGTATACAGGCAATGATAATGTAAATAGAAATATATCATCAATCCAGGCAGGTGCATATTTATTTTAAAATATACACGAAATGTCTTCTTCATGACATGTAGAGTGTACATGAATAGAAAGAGGATTTTTAGCTTTTAATGCTGAACCAAAACAATATAGCAACCTAAATAACTGATTTTGAATGTATACAATGTAGGGCAGTTAGTAAAAAAAAGATTTAAAGTATGCAAATTAAAGGGCTGACTTACTTGATTTTCTTTTTTTAACTATTGTACAATCAATATTTCTAAAAGCAGTGACAATAATGTAGAAAAAATGAATATAAAGTGGAAATAGATTAAGTCTAGAGAGGATTTTAATCTTAAAATATGTTAAGTGATTTGTTCTATTTAAGTGAAGATGTTTTACTTTGTGATGTGCCGAACTCTATCATATCAAGGATTTTGATAACATAAAAAAGATACAGCTCCATGCATTAGAAAAATAGAAAAATTATTTACAAACAAATTTGGACTTTACACATGTAGAGTTGTATGTATTAAAAGTTTATTGTGACATTTTAGTGTACACAGATAATGTGCATTGGAATAAACTTAATCTTGTTTTTAACTCTCTTCTTCTCAACCTCTAATATGTTCATAGCAGGTTTATTCATAATACTCAGAATCTGGAAACAACCTAGTTACCCCTCAACTCAAGAATGGATACAGAAATTGTGGTACATTTACACAATGGAATACTACTCAGCAATTAAAAACAAGGAAATCATGAAATTTTCAGGCAAATGGATGGAACTAGAAAAGATCATCCTGAGTGAGGTAACAGAAGAAGAAAGAGACACATTGTATACACTCATTTATAAGTGGTTATTATACATACAATATGGGATAAACATGTTAAAATCTATGCTCCTAAAGATTAAGCTAAACAATAAGGAAGAATCTAGGAAAGATGCTTAATCTCCATTCAGAATGGCAAACCAGATAGACATTGGAAGGAGGAGAAAACGAGGAATAGGAGGGGAGATTATCACAGCGGACCTCTGAAAGACCAGCAGGGTATCAAAGCAGATGTTAAGACTCACAACCAAACTTTGGGCAGAGTGCAGAGAATCTTGTGAATGAAGGGGGAGATAGAAAGACATGGAGGCGACAGAAGCTCCACAAGGAGACCAAAAGATCTAAAAATTCTGGGCTCAGGAGCTACTGCAAAGACTGATGAATCAACCAAGGACCATACATTGAGAGGACATAGACACCCTGCTCAGATGTAGCCTGTGGGCAGCTCAGTCTCCATTCATGTTCCCTAGTAAGGGGAGAAGGGGCTGTCTTTGTTATGTACTAATTGATGGCTCTTTAATAGCCTCCCCCTGCTAATGTGACCTAACTAAGAAGCAGGGAAAGAGGATCTAGATAATCCCAATAGGTTAGGATCAGATAGTAGGGGAGGACGACCTACCCCATCAGTTGACTAGGGGAGGATGATAGGTGGGAAAAAGGAAGGGAGGGTGGGTTCGGGAGGAGACAGGGAGGGGGTTACAGCTTGTATACAAAGTGAATAAATTTTAATAAATTATATTAATAAAGAAAAAACCAAAAGAGAAGATTGTTCAGATAATTCAACTTCTTTAAATGTGAGCTGCACACTGTGACTTTCTTCAAAAGCACAGTGTGGCAATGGGAAGATTTCTTGCAGTGTGAAAATCAAAGATTCACTATGAAATACATTAAATATTTTATTGGTATGTTTTATGGGTGTTCCTTTGAGTGTTTATATGTGTTTAAATTATACATGCAAATATATTTATGGTTGTAGTGTATTTGTATGTTTTATACATATGTGTTAGGAAAGGGCCTATATATGTGCATACAGAGAAAAATTAAATGTATCAGGTGAAGTATTCTATCACTCTTCACTGTAATACTTTGATACAGTCACTGGAATGGGGCCAACTAAAAGCAATGATCCTTCTAGTCCCACTCCCAAAATCAATGAGGCAACATTAGAAACTGCAGCCATGCCATATTTTTACATGAGTTCTCTGATCCAAATTCAGGTGCTCTAATAGACACACCAAGTACTCATCTCTGAGAGCAAATCCTACCTCCTTTTATGTTTTTGAATTAGCATAAAAAGAACACATTTCTTCATGGCAATTTCATGTATTTGTAGGTTTTTTTGGTTTGTTTGTTTGTTTGTTTTTCACTCTGTTGACCCACCTCTTTCTTCTATGCTTGGACTTCTGATTTGTAACTTTCTGATTCACCCAACACCACATTTTATGTTTTCATATTATTCTTCTTTTTATTATTTTTCAATTTTTTTATTACTTACAGTTTGTTCACTTTGTATCCCAGCTGTAGTCCCCTTCCCCATGCCATCCCAATTCTACCCTCCCTCCCTCTTCTTCTTGTATGCTGCTCCCCAAGTCCAATGATAGGAGAGGTCCCCCTCCCCTTCCATCTGACCATAGTCTATTCAGGTCTCAGCAGGACTGGCTTCTTTGTCTTCCTCTGTGGACTGGTAATGTTGACCCCCTGTCAGGTGGAAGTAATCAAAGAGCCAGCCCAAGAGCTCATGTCAGAGATGGTCCCTGGTCCTATTACTGGGGAATCCTCTTGGATACTGAGCTGCCTTGGGCTACTACTGTTCAGGTGTTCTAAGTTATCTCCATGCTTGGTCCTTGTTTGGAGTAGGAGGCTCACAAAAGACCCCTGTGCCCACATTTTATAGATCTGTTGCTCTCCTTGTGGAGATCCTATTCCTTCCATATCTTACTATTTCCTCCTTCTTTCATAAGATTACCTCCATTCTGCCCAAAGTTTGGTTACGAGTTTCAGGATATGTTTGATACCATGCTGGGTGGTGTCTTTCAGAGGCCCTCTGTGATAGGTTCTTGTCCTGTTCCCTGTTTTCTCCCTCTTCTGATGTCTCTCTCATTTGCCTTTCTGAATGAAGATTGAGCATCTTACCCAGTGTCCTCCTTCTAGATTAGCTTCCTTAGGTGTACAGATTTTAGTATGATTATCCTATATTATATGTCTAATATTCACTTATAAGTGAATATATACCATTCTTTACCATGTTTTTCATATACCTTCCTATCTCACATTTTTTTAGATTTTTAAATTTTTTTATTAATTACACTTTATTCAGTTGGTATCCCCCCTGTATCTTCCTCCATCCTCCCCTCCCAATCCTTCCCTTCCTCTTCCTTCTCCACAGATGCCCCTCCCCAAGTCCACTGAGAGGGAAGGTCTTCCTCTCTTTTCTTCTGAACTTAGTCTATCAGATCTCATCAGGAGTGGCTGCATTGTCTTCCTCTGTGGCATGGTAAGGCTGCTTCCCCCTTACGGGGAGATGATCAAAGAACAGGTCAATCAGTTCATGTCAGAGACAGTCCCTGTTCCCATTAATATGGAACCCACTTGGACACTGAACTGCCATGGTCGACATCTATGCAGGGGTTCTAGGTTATCTCCATGCATGGTGCTTGGTTGGAGTATCAGTCTCAGAAAAGACCCCTGTGCCTAGATTTTTTGATACTGTTGCTCTCCTTGTGGGGCTCCTGTATTCTCCAGGTGTTACTACTTCCCACTTCTTTCATAGGATTCTCTGCACTCTCCCCAAAATTTGGCCAGAAGTCTCAGCATCTGCTTTGATATCCTGTAGGTTAGAGCCTTTAAGAGGCCCTCTGTGGCAGGCTCCTGACTTGTTCCCTGTTTTCTCCTTTTTCTTTCTGATGTACATTCTCTTTGGTTTTCTGAATGGGGATTGAGCATATTGGCCAGAATACTCCTTCTTGATTAGTTTCTTTAGGTGTACATATTTTAGGTTTATCCTATATTATTTGTCTAATATCCACTTATGAGTGAGTATATAACCTGTGTGTCTGTCTGCTTCAGACCTCAATATAAATCCTGACACACTAAACCTGTTAGAAGAAAAACTGGGGAAGAGCCTTGAACTCATTGGCACAAGAGACAACTTCCTGAAAGAAAAAAAAAGAAAAAAACAAACAAACAAACAAAAAAAAAACACCAACAGCACAGGCTCTAAGAGCAACTATCAATAAATGGGACCTCATGAAACTGTAAAGTTTGTATAAAGCAAAGGACACTGTCGTCAGAACAAACCAACTGCCTACAGATTGTGAAAGGATCTTCACCAGCTGTATATCTGACAGAGGGCTAATATCCAGTATATAAAAAACTCAAGAAGTTAAACATCAAGAAATCTAATTTAAAAAATGGGGTACAGAGCTATACAAAGAATTCTCATAGAGGAATTTCAAATGGCAGAGAAACAACTTAAAGAAATGCTCAACGTCCTTAGTCATCAAGGAAATGCAAATAAAAACGAACCTGAGATTTCACCTTATACCAATCAGAATGGCTAAGATCAAAAGCTCAAATGACAACACATGCTGGAGAGGTTGTGTAGAAAGGGGAACCCTCTTCCTCCTATCTGACATTTTAAAACCTTTCTTGTACTTTCTCATGGATCCCCTTTTTTTAATTTTTATCAGTTACATTTTATTAACTCTGTATCCCAGGCGTGTCCCGAACCCTCATTCCCTCCCAGTCCCTCCCGCCCTCCCTCATCACCACTGTGCCCCTTTCCAAGTCCACTGACAGGGGGGGACCTCCCCCGCATTCATCTGATCCTGTTTTA
>REGO01000644.1:368766-383235 GCA_010120015.1 Rhombomys opimus
ATTTCTTCTTTCTTTGCCTCCAATTGACTGGCCAGATCTTTGATAGATTTGTTCATTTCCTCTTTAACTGTCTGAATTTGTATGTCTATTGCTCTGAGAGAATTGTTTGTTTCCTCTTTATGGACCTCAAATAATTGGGGGAGCATAGCTTTAAAGTCGTTTTCCTGTGCTTCTGATGAATTGGAGTATCCATTAGTTTTGGAGGTTTCTGGTGAAGTCATGATGTCCTGATATATATTGGATGTTTCTTTTTTCTACTCCTGGCCATTGGCTTATTTGAAACCTTTTCTGTTTGTTTCTGGATTCTGCAGTTCAGACTGGTACTGTCTCTCTCTGGCATCTGGAGAATTCTTCAGGAAGGTGTGAGAGCTACTGTGGCCTCAGCGCCTATGTTGTTGCACCAGCTGTACCTGTGGGAGGAAAGTATGAGGGCGCCAAAGGGCAAATGTAGGCATGTGTGTGTGTGTGTGTGTGTGTGTGTGTGTGTGTGTGTTGAAGTGTGTGTGGAAGTGTGTCTCGAGGGACAGAGTGATAGAGAATGTTAACCCTTGATTGTGTGGGAGGGGCTCTGCCTTTCAGGCTTCTAGGGGATTGTTTGTGCATGCACTGTATACATAGAAGGTCCTAGTGATGGTCTCCGCCCAATTTCCGTTGTTATCTGCCTTAACTCCTCAGTTGCACCTGCATAGCAGGGGCTCCAATGTCCCAAGTGATTCCCCACAGTGGATATGTGAGTTTGGGGAATCTGATGCCTGGCTTCTATTTTAGAAGGACCATGGATCTGCGGCTCTGCAGACACTCAAGGACACACTCACTCTCAAAAAGGTTACATCGGCAGGGATAGGCGTATCCGGGCTCTCTGGTTTGGCCCTGCTTGGTCTTATGCAAGAGGACTGGGGTGCTCCACCAGCTCAGTGCTGCTGCAGCCACCAGGTTAGGAAGTCCAGCTGCAGCGGGAGACTGGGATGCAGGTCCAGATGCCTTCTGGGAAGACCTGGGGGCCCTCCACGGTGCTCTCCAAGCCTGGGAGGTCCAGTGCCTGGTGTGCTTGTCTTGCATGGTGGGTCTGCTGGACTTTGGTGGGTATATAGAGTATTATCTATCACTGAGGGTTTGGGCAGGCTGTAAGTCAGTGGCTGAAGTATGGCGGCTAGCAGACCTGGAACCTGGGAAAATGGTGTTGTGGGTCTGGGACTCCAAGACCAGTGCATCTGGCAGTTGCCTTTAAGGGGCTAGGAGCTCTGTCTCAGCTGCTACAGACCCCAGGCAGTGAGCGCTGAGCTGAGAACCTCTGTGAGTCAGCTGTGCCAAGGAGGAGAGTTGTCAGAGAAAGGGGAGTGCCAGGAGATCAAAGGATCATTTCTCTCCTTCCCCAAACAAGTCCACTGTTGACCCGAGACCAAAGTTCTCACCTCATGTGATGTTCCCTGTCATTTATAAAGCCTCTCCGTCATTTCCTTGGCTTCAGAAGTCCTTCCACTCACCCACTCAGGAGTTCAGCTCTTCCACACCTCAGAAACTGTGCATGCTAGTAGCCATCTTGGCTCCGTACTTCTCAATTTTTCTTTTAATTGTTCTCTTTGTTTATAATTTATTCTATCCACAAGTTTGATTATTTCCAGGTCTAGGGTATGCTGATTCTTTTGTTTTCCTAAGGCTTTCACTTGAACCATTGACTTGCTTGCATGGGATATTTCAAATTTGTTATTGAAGTTTTTAGTGCTTTGAAATTTCCTTTTAGCACTGCTTTCATTTTATCCCATATATTTGGGTATGTTGTGCCTTTTTTCATTAAATTTTAGGAAGTCTTTAATTTCTTGCTTTATTTCTTCCCTAACCCAGCTCTCATTGAGTAGCAAGTAGTTCAGTTTCCGTGTGAGTGTCAGCTTTTAGCTCTTACTTATGTTGTTGTGTTCCAGATTTAGTTCATGGTGTTCAAATGGGATATATAGGATTATTTCAATCTTCTTGTATCTTTTGAGGCTTGCTTTGTGACCAACTATATGATCTGTTTTGGAGAATGTTCTATGAGGTGCTGAGAAGAAGGTAAATTCTTTTGTGTTTGGGTGTAAGGTTCTGTAGATATCTTTGAGGTCCATTTGATTCATGACCTCTGTTAGGGTCATTGTTTCTTTGTTTAATATCTCCTTTGTTGAGCTGTCCTTTGTTGAGAGGAGGGTGTGGAAGTCTCCCACTCTTAATGTGTTGGGATCTATGTGTGGTTTAAGTTTTATTAATGTTTTTGTAAAATATGGTTTCCCTTTTATTTGAGGCAAGGATGTTCAGAATTGTGAGGTATTCTTGGTGAAATCTTTCTTTGATGAGTATAAAGTGACTTTCTCCATCACTTTTGATTAATCTTGGATGAAAATCTATTTTATTAGGTATTAGAATGTCTGCTAGTGCTTGCCTCTTGGGTCCATTTGCTTGGAATACAGTCTTCCATTCCTTTACTGTCAGGTAATATCTATCTTTGTGAATTAGGTGTTTTTTCTTGTATGCAAAAGATTTTTGGGTCTTGTTTATGTATCCATTCTGTTAGTTTTTGTATTTTTATTGGAGACTTGAATCCACAGATTTTGAGAGAGATTAATGACCACTGGCCATTAGACCCTAATATTTTGCTCTTGGTTTTGGTAATGTATTTGTGTGCTTGGCTACTTTTAGTTTTAATGTGGTCAGGTTATTTATTTCCTGTGATTTCCTGACTATAGTTAACTTTCCTGGGTTATACTTTTTCCTTTTAATATCTTCTGTAAGGCTGCATTTGTGGGTAGGTATTGGTTAAATTTGTTTGATATTGAATATCTTGTTTTCTCCATCTCAGATGACTAAGAGTTTTTCTGGGTATAGTAGTGTCTGCTGACATCTGTGTTCTGGTAGGGTCTGCATGATATCCATCCAGGCCCTTCTGTCTTTCATAGTCTCTGTTGAGAAGTCAGTTATGATTCTGATGGGATTGCCATTATATGTTACTTGGGTTTTTCCCTTGCAGCTTTTAGTATTTTTCTTTGTTCTGTATACTCACAGTTTTGATTAGTATGTGGCTGGATGCTTTTCCTTTCTGGCCTAATTTTTTTAGGTGTTCTGTAGGCTTCTTGTATGCTTATAGGCCTCTCCTTTAAGTTGGGGGAAATTTTCTTCTATGATTTTGTTGAAAATATTTTCTGGGCCTTGGAGCTTAGAATCTTCTTTTTCCTCAATTTCTTTTATTCTTATGTTTTCTCTTTTCAAGTTGTCTTAGTTTTCTTGGATGGTTTGTGTCAGAAATTTTTTTAAACATTTTCTTTGATAGATACATCAATTTCTGCCATTGTATTTTCCACACCCGAGATTCTTTTATTATTATTTTTTAGGGTAACTCTCATCCCAGTGCTCCTACTGTGAGCTGAGCAGCACAGTCAGGAAACCCTGAAAGTTCAGGGTCTGCTAGTCTGGCATTTGTAGCAGGGAACAACAGAGGACTCTGTCTCCAACAAGGTAAAAAGAATACTCTGACCTCCACATTTGTGCTGTTGTACAGATATGCTTACCCAAACGCATACACAAACACACACACAGAGACACACAAACACACAAACAATAGGGACAGAGAGAGGAGAAGTGAAAGAAAGACAGAGATTAAAAGTAGAATTTCAAAATTCTTAAAAAATTGTAATATTTAAGAGATTTCAAATATAAAATCAGTAATTATCTATTTATATAATTATATAACATATAATGTACATAGATACAATCTGATTTGAATGTATTTTTATAATTTTATTTTATTAATTACATTTACTCACTTTGTATCCCCCCATAAGCCCCTCCCTCCACCCCTCCCAGTCAAACCTTCCCTTCCTCTTCTTCACGCAGACCCCTCCCCAAGTCCACTGATAAGGGAGGACCTCCTCTCCTTCCTTCTGTTCTTATTCTATCAGATCACATCAGGAGTGGCTGCATTGTCATCTTGTGTGGCCTGATAAGGCTGTTCCTCCCTCAGTATGAGGTGATTAAAGAGTAGACCAATCAGTTCATACCAGAGACAGTCCCTGTTCCCATTACTATGTAACCCACTTGGACACATCTGTGCAGGGTTCTAGGTTATCTTCATGACTCGTACTTTGTTGGAGTATGAGTCTCTGGGAATTTCCCTGTGTTCAAATTTTCTTGTTCTGTTGCTCTCCTTGTGGAGTTCCTGTCCTCTCCAGCTCTTGCTATTTCCAACTTCTTGCATAACAATCCATGCACTCTCCACACAGTTGGCCATAAGTCTCAGCGTCTGCTTTGATAGTCTACAGGGCAGAGCCTTGCAGAGGCCCTCTGTAGCAGGTTCCTAGGTTGTTTCCTGCTTTCTTCTTCTTCTGATGTCCATCCTCTTTGCCTTTAAAGATGGGAATTGAGAGTTTTATTCAGGGTCCTCTCTCTTGATTAGTTTCTTTAGATGTGCAGCTTTTAGTAATTTTATCATATGTTGTATGACTATATGAGTGAGTATATTCTGTGTATATCTTTCTGCTTCTGGGACAGCTCATTCAGGATGATCCTTCACAGGTCCCACCATTTACCTGCAAATTTCATAATGTCCTTATTTTTCATTGCAGAGTAATATTCCATTGTGTAGATGTTCCAAAATTTCTGCATCCATTCTTCAGGTGAGAGGCAACTCGGCTGTTTCCAGCTTCTGGCTATTACAAACAAAACTGCTAAAAACATGGTTGAGCAATTGCCCATATTGTGTACTTCAGCCTCTTTTGGATATATGTCTAGGAGTGGTCTTGCTGGATCTTGAGGAAAGGCTATTCCTAGTTGTCTCAGGAAGCACCAGATTGATTTCCAGAGTAGTTGTATGAGTTTGCATTCCAACCAGCAGTGGAGGAGGGTTCCCCTTTCACCACAACCTCTCCAGCATGTGTTGAACCTTGAGTTTTTGATCTTGGCCATTCTGATGGGTATAAGGTGAAATCTCAGGGTTGTTTGGATATGGATTTCCCTAATGGCTAATGATGTTGAGCACTTCTTTAAGTGTTTCTCTGCATTTGATACTCCTCTACAGAGAGTTCTCTGTTTAGCTAAACTTCCAGCTTCTTCAGTTCTTTATATATACTGGATATTAGCCCTCTGTCAGATAAAGGATTGGTGAAGATTCTTTCCCAATCTGTAGGCATTTGTTTTGTTTTGATGACAGTTTCCTTTGTTTCACAGAAGTTTTCAGTTTCATGAGGTGCCATTTATTGATTGTTGCTCTTAGAGCCTGTGCTGTTGGTGTTCTGTTCAGGAAGTTGTCTCCTGTACCAATGAGTTCTAGGGATTTCCCCACTTTTTCTTCTAACAGATTTAATGTGTCTCATTTTATGTTGAGGTCTTTGATCCACATGGACTTTAGTTTTGTACAGGATGATAAATATGGATCTTTTTTCATTTTTCTGCATGTAGATATCCAGTTAGACGAGAACCATTTGTTGAAGATGCTATCTTTTTTCCATTGTATGGTTTTGGCATCTTTGTCAAAGATTAGGTGTCCATAAGTGTGTGGGTTTCTGTCTGGGTCTTCTGTTTGGTTCCATTGATCCACCATTCTGTTTATATGCCAGTGCCATGAAGTTTTTATTACTGTTGCTCTATAGTACAGCTTAAGATCAGGGATGGAGATACCTCCAAGATGATCTTTTATTGTGGAAGATTGTTTTAGCAATTCTGGGTTTCTTATTATTCCATATGAAGGTAAGAATTTTTCTTTTTCTGTAAAGAATTGTGTTAGTAATTTGATGGGAATTGCATTGAATCTGTAGATTGCTTTTGGTAAGGTGGCCATTTTTATTATGTTGATCCTGCCAAGCTATGAGCATGGGAGATCTTCTCATCTTCTGATATCTTCTTCTAATTCTTTCTTCAGAGACTTGAAATTCTTTGCATACAAGTCTTTGACTTGCTTGATTAGGGTTACAGCAAGGTATTTTATGTCATTTGTGGCTATTGTGAAGGGTGTTGTTTCCCTAGTTTCTTTCTTAGCCCATTTGTCTTTTGTATACAGTAGGGTTACTGATTTTTTTTTTTTTAGTTAATTTTGTATCCGGCCACTTTGCTGAAGGTGTTTATCAGCTTTAGGTGTTCCCTGGTAGAGTTTTTGGGGTCACTCATATATACTATCATACCATCTGCAAATAGTGATAATTTGAATTCTTCCTTTCCAATTAGTATCCCCTTGATCTCTTACTGCTCTAGCAAGACTTCCAGAACTATGGTGAAGCAATATGGAGAGAGTGGGAAGCCTTCTCTTGTCCCTAATTTCAGTGGGACTGCTTTAAGTTTCCATTCAGTTGGATGTTAGCTATAGGCTTGTAGTATATCACCTTTACTATGTTTAGATATGTGCCTTGTATCCCTGAATCTCCAAGACATGAATATATGTTGGATTTTGTCAAATGATTTTTCAGCACCTAAGGATATTATCATGTGGTTGTTTTCTTTCAGTTTGTTAATATGGTGAATCACATTGATGGATTTCCATATACTGAACCACCCTTGCATACCTGGGATGAAGCTTACTTGGTCGCAGAGGATGATATGTTTGATGTGTTCTTGTATTCAGTTTGCAAGTATTTTGTTGAGTATTTTTGCAGCAATGTTCATAAGGGAGATTGTCCTGAAATTCTCTTTCTTTGTTGGGTCTTTGTGAGGTTTAGGTACCAAGGTGACTCTGGCTTCATAGAATGAGTTTGGTAATGTTCCCTCTTTTTCTATTTTGTGGAATAGTTTGAAGAGAACTAGAGTTATTTCTTCTTTGAAAGTCTGGTAGAATTCTGTGCTTAAACCATCTGGTCTCGGGTTTTTTTTTTTTTTTTTTGGATGGGAGACTTTCGATGACTGCTTCTATTTCCTTGGGGGATATAGGACTTTTTAATTGATTTGCCTGGTCCTGATTCAGCATTTTTCATTGAATCAATCAAGAAAATTGTCCATTTTATTTAGATTTTCAAATTTTATGACATACAGACTTTCGAAGTAAGTCCTAATGATTGTTTGTATTTCCTCAGTGTCTTTAGTTATGTCCCCCTTTTCTTTTCTGATTTTGTTGATTTAAATATTTTCTCTCTGCCTTTTAGTTAGCTTGGCTAAGGGTTTTTTGATCTTATTGATTTCCTCAAATAACCAGCTCTTGGTTTCATTGATTCTTTGAATTGTTTTATTTGTTTCCAATTGATTGACTTCATCCCTGTGTTTGATTATATCCAGTTGTATACTCCTTTTTGATGTTTCTGCTTCTTCTTTTTCTGGGGTTTTTAAGTGAGCCATTAAGTTGCTTGAATGAGCTGTCTCAATTTCTTCTTGAAGGCACTTAGTGCTATGAACTTTACTCTTAGCATGGCTTTCATTGTGTCCCCAAGTTTGGGTATGTTGTCTCTTCATTTTCATTGAGTTCTAGAAAGACTTTAATTTCTTTATTTCTTCCCTGACCCAACTGTCATTTAGTAGCAAGTTGTTCATTTTCCATGTGTGTGTAGGTTTTTGCTATTTCTGATTTTGTGGAGGTTCAGCTTTATTCCATGTTTATCAGACACAATACAAGGGATTATTTCAATGTTCTTTTATCTGTTGAGGCTCGTTTTGCAACCAAATATATGGTCTATTTTGGAGAAGGTTACATGAGGTTCTGAGAAGAAGATTAATTCTTTTGTGTTTGGTTGTGAAGTTTTGTAAATGTCTGTTAGGTCCTTTTGATTCATGACCTCTGTTAGAGACATTGTTTCTTTGTTTAATTTCTGTTTTGTTGACCTGTCCTTTGTTGAGAGCCGGGTGTTGAAGTCTCCCACTATTAGTGTGTGGGGATCTATTTGTGGTTTAAGTTTTATCAATGTTTCTTTTACAAATGTGGGTGCCCTTTTATTTTGGACATAGATGTTCAGTATTGTGATGTCTTCTTGGTGGGATTTTCACTTGATGAGTATGAAGTGTCCTTCCCCATTTCTTTTGATTAATTTTGGTTGAAAGTCTATTTTATCATATATTAGAATGGCTACTCCTGCTTGCTTCTTGCATCCATTTGCTTGGAAAGCTGTCTTCCATCTCTTTACTCTCAGGTAATGTCTATCTTTCTGACTTATATGTGTTTCATGTATGGAACAGATTGCTGGGTTTTGTTTATGCATCCATTCTGTTAGTCTGTTTCTTTTTATTGGAGAATTGATTCCGTTGATGTTGAGAGAGATTAGTGACCAGTGACTGTTAAATCCTTTAATTTTGATGTTGGCTGTTGCCATAAGGTTGTGTTCTTGGTTGCTCTTTGTTTTACTGTAGTGAGGTTAATTATTTCCTGTGTTTTTCTTGAAAGCAGATAGTATTCTTGGGTTGTATTTTCCCTTCTAGTGTTTTCTGTAAGACTGGATTTGTGTGTAGGTATTGTTGAAATTTGTATTTGTCATTGAATATCTTGTTTTATCCATCTATGACGACTGAGAGTTTTGTTGGTTATAGTAGCCTGGGCTGACATCTGTGTTCTCTTAGGGTCTGCACGATATCTGTCCAGGCCCTTCTAGTTTTCATAGTCTCTGCTGAAAAGTCAGGTGTAATTCTAATGGGTTTGCCATTCTATGTTACTTGGCCTTTTTCCCTTGCAGCTTTTAGTATTTTTTCTTTGTTCTGTATACTTACTGCTTTTATCATTATCTGGCGGGAGGATATTCTTTTCTGCTTTAATTTATTGGGTGTTCTGTAGGTCTCTTGTACTCTTATTGGCCTCTCTGTAAAATTGGGGAAATTTTCTTCAGTGATTTTGTTGAAAATATTTTCTGGGTATTGGAGCAGGGAATCTTCTTTTTCCTCTATTCCTATCATTCTTAGGTTTTGTCTTTTTATGAGGTCTTGAATTTCTTGGATGGTCTGTGTCAGGAATTTTTTTAGATTTATCATTTTCTTTGATAGATACATCTATTACTTCCATTGTATCTTCAACACCTGAGATTGTTTCTTCCATCTCCTGTAGTCTATTGGTTATGCTAACCTCTGTAGTTCCCGTTTTCTTCCCTAAGTTCTTTCTCTCCTCAATTTCCTACATTTGTGTTTTCTTTAATTTTTCCAATTCTATCTTCAGATCTTTAGCCGTTTTATCGATTTCCTTCACCTGTCTGACTGTATTTTCTTGTTTTTCCTTCAATTCCTTCAGCTGTTTGTTTAAACAATCCTCTGTTTCTTTTATTTACTTCAGTCATTTAAGCATTCCTCTCTAAAGGCTACAAACTGTTTGGCTGCACCTTCCTGTATTTCTTTGTAGATGGCCATAATTTGTTTGTTTTTATCTTCCTCTATTTCTTTAATGATGGCCATAGTCTGTTTGAGTTTGTCTTCCTCTAGGCCTTACACATTTTATTTGTTTCCTCTGTTTTCCTCTTCAAGAGCATAGATGTTAGGTCATCTTCTTCAATTTCAGTTATGCTGGGGTGTCCAGGCCTACTTGCCCCTGGATAACTGGCTTCTGGAGATGTCATATTGGTCTGTCTTTTGTTGGTTGAGCTTCTACGCTGGCCTCTACCCATTGGGCCATCTCAGGTGTTTGGAGTTAGTTTCTGGTGGTTCCTGGAATCCTTTGGTGGAGAGAATCCCCTTGGCAGCAAGATGGTTTTTCCTGAAGAAAGCCTTCTCAGGATTTTGGTATAGTCACTGGATGGCCAGTGTTTTTCAGAAGTTGCCACTGCTCACCTCATGCATAGAGACCAGAGTGTTAACTGTGGTCCTTGTTAGTCGAGAGGGCTCTCCTCTCACCTGGAGAAGTCCTGAAGACAGTTGCCCTGCTTCTGGGTTTCTTGCCGTAAATTTAGTGAGCTGCTGCTGTAACCTGTGTGTCCTGTGGTTTGGTCAGTTTTCTTTTGGATAACTGGTTGCTCCTTGCCGCAGTATATGGGGGTAGATCTCGAGGCTTCTGTGCTTCTGTAGGTCTGAGGTTAGGGCTCTGTTCCCCAGTACCCAGCAATAATCTGCGGCATGTGAGTACTGCTCTCCTGGTAGCAGCAGGCTATCTGGGGCACAGCAGATCCCTGGGTTGGGCCCGTCTGCTAGACTTTTTGCAGGGAAAGACTGGGTGACCCAAGTCAGTACTGTTTCCTTCCTTCCCTGTGGGCTTTTCTCGCAACTGGGACTCCAAGTCTCTGGTGGTTTTTGTGCCCACCGATCAGCCTGGGGAGGTGATCAGGACACCAGTCTTGTGGCTCTGGTCTGGTGACTTAGTGCCTGCGGGACCAGGATCTCTCCTGGGTTCTGGCTGGGTGACCTGAGCGACTAATCCCATGCCATGGGGATTTCCTCTCACTTGGGAAACAAGATCACTGTTGTTTTAGGGTCCAGATTTCAGTCACTTGTTCACTGCATGGAAAATGTTGTCCTGCTCCTCTAAATTTTTAATTATTGTGTATTTACTTTGTATCCTCCATCTAGTTCCCTCCTTCCTTCCCTCCCAATCCCTCCCTTCCTCACCTTCACACCTGACATTCTTTCCTCCATCTCTTGCAGTCTTTTGGTTATGCTTACTTCTATAGTTCCTGTTTTCTTTCTTAAGTTCTTCCTCTTTATAATTTCTTCCATTTGTGTTTATATACTAGTTGTAGCCCCATCCTACCTTGCCTTTGACTCTTGCTCTCCTTACTCTATGTCCCTCCCCATTCCTCAGAAAAGGGGATCCCCCTTCCTTTCCATCCTAACTCCTCAAATCATATTAGGCCTGATTATGTCCTCTTCCCCTTTGACCTAGTAAGGCAGCTCAACCAGGGTTAAGTGATTAAAAATTTGGGAAGTGATTCTCTGTTCAATATAGTTCTTGCTTTCCTTACTTCCTGAGGACCCACAAGAAACCTAAGCTATACATACAGTACATTTTGTAGGAAGTTCTAGGTCCAGTCCAGGCATTTTCCTTGGTTGATGCTTCAGCCTCAGCAAGCCCCTATGGGACTTGGGTAATTAACTTTGTTGGGCTTCTTGTGAAGCTCCTCTCATCTACAACTTTTTTCCTTTTTCCTCCACTTTTCTACATGACTCCCTATACATAGCCTATGTTTGGATATGAGTCTCAGCATCTGTTTTGAGGCTTTGCTGTGGACAGCCTCTCAAAGAACAATACTGACTCAAGTCTTCATGATTAGAATAGTGTAGTTCATATAGCCAGTATATGGCACTGTCTTTGATTGGACCAGGCGTTGTTTGGATATTCCCTCAGTCTCTGCTCTACCTAATCTGTCTTTATCCCTGCACATCTTGTAGGTAGGGTTAAATTTGGATCAAAGATATTTTGGGGTCGTTTAGTGTTGCCCTCCCTCTAATTGGAGACTTGTCTAGTTAGAGGGTATCCTCTTTGATCTCTAAGGCTTCTGCTTCTAGGAGTCTGTTTTTGAGTCCTCCTCATAAGCTCTCTGGAGCCTACCATGAACTAGGCCTCCAGCTTGTCACACAGATGACCCACGTTCAGTTTCTCTTTTCTCTCCAGGTCTTCTGTTCTCTACTCCTCACGTTTCCAAGATCTGATCTCCACTCTTCTATTTCTCTGTGCTATCTCTCCTTCCTTGTTCCCTTTCTTTGACTACTACTTCTATTTATTCTGTTTCCCTTTCCCAGGAATATTTATGCATTTTCCCTGGATCTTCCTTGTTACTTGTCTTCTTTGAGTCTGTAACTTGTACTATGTTTATCCTGTATTACATGACTAAAATTTATTCATAAGTGAATAATTATCATGTGTGTCTTTCTGAGTCTGTGTTACCTCACTCATGATGGTCGCATTTATTTCCATCCATTTGTCTGGAATTTTTATGATTTTCTTGTTTTTAATAGCTGAGTATTATTCTATTATGAATGTTTGCCACAGCTTCTTTATCCATTTTTCAGTTGAGGGACATCTAGGTAGCTTCCAGATTCCATGTGTTACAGATAAAGCTGCTATGAACATACCTAAGCAATCATTTTTTTTTTTTGTATGGTAGAACATCAACTGGGTATATACCCAGGAATTGTATAGCTGGGTGTTGAAGAAGAGA
Organism: Rhombomys opimus; assembly: GCA_010120015.1. Lineage (NCBI taxonomy): Eukaryota > Metazoa > Chordata > Mammalia > Rodentia > Muridae > Rhombomys > Rhombomys opimus. Next base: position 380,766 of record REGO01000644.1, read on the forward strand.
TTTTCTTAATTTTCTGAGAAAGTGACAGATTTATTTCCAAAGTGCTTGTACAAGCTTGCACTCCCACCAAAAATGGAGGAACGTTTCCCTTTTTCCATTCCTTGCCAACATGTGTTGTCACTTGAGATTTTGATGTTAACCATTTTGATGGGTGAAAGATGGAATCTCAAAGTTGTTTTGATTTGTATTTCTTCAATGAGTAAGGAAGGTGTAGAATTCTTTAGGTGCTTCACAGCCATTTGTGATTCCTCTGTTGAGAATTCTGTTTAGTTCTTTGCACCATTGTTGATAGAATGTATACAATTTACCCTTGTTCATTCAAACACTGATTTCTCTACCCAACTACCTGTTTTCAATCCCAACATTGCAATTGTGATGTTTATTCTAAGCATCACTTGTCTCAAGTTTGTGTAAACATCCCACCACTTGTTCTCTGTATTTTCAATAAAACAAGCAGCTAATGCTGTGCAATGTAGAGAATAGGGTGGGACATCCTGTTCTGGAGAGGAGGAGAGAGAATTAAGTGGGAGGAGTTGGACAGGAAAGATCAGCAGAAGAGGACCTGGAACCATGAGGAGAGACAAATAAGACCTGAGATATGACTAAAAGAAAGTATAATGTGGAAAATCTGAATGGGAGGAAAATATGTGGCCTTGGAGGTTTAAGATGGAGTAACTATTGTCCAGCATTGTGCTCTAGGTTAATTAAGTAAATTGTAGTCTCTTTGTGGTGATTTGGGTATACAGCTGGTTTAAGAACAACCACAGTTTCACTAAAAGATAACTCAATAATAAATATTTATGTTCAACAACACCCCATTTTAATTGGGTTATTTTGTTTATTGGTATTTGATTTTTTTGAGTTCATTATATAGTTTGAATTTAAGCCCTTTGTCAGAGGTAGGATTGGTGAAGATCTTTTCCAAGTCTGAAGGCTGTCATTTTTTTCTTTTGGCAATGTCCTTTGACTTACAGAAGTTTTTGCATTTCAAGAGGTCCCATTTATTAATTGTTGATATTAGAGGCTGAGCTGTTAGTGTTCTTTTCAAGAAATTGTCTCCTGTGCCAATGAACTTGAGGCTTTTTCTCACTTTCTCTTTTAATAGATTTAGTATACCTGGTGTTATATGGAGGTCTTTGATCTATCCACTTGTACATGAGTTTTGTGAAGGGTGATAAATATGGATATACATGAATTTTTCTACATGTAGACATCCAGTTAGACCAGCAGCTTTTGGTGAAGATGCTATATTTCATCTATTGTATGGTTTTGGCTCCTTGGTCAAAAACGACAAATGATTTTTGTTGATTTATTTATTTTCTGTTGTTATGTATACTTTTTATTTTGGATTTTATTAATTTAGATAATATTCCCCTGCATTTAATTAGTTTGGCAAAGAGCTGGTCTATCTTTTTTATTTTCTGAAATAACCAGTTCTTGGTTTCATTGATTCTTTGTATTATTCTCTTTGTTTCCACTTTATTGATTTCAGCCTTGAGTTTCCTGTTGTCTACTCCTCTTTAGTGTGTTTGCTGCTTTCTGTTCTAGAACTTTCAGGTGTGTGGCTGAGTTACTAACATGGGATCTCTCTAATTTCTTTATGAAAGCACTTAATGTAATGAACTTTCCTCTTAGCACTGCTTTCATTGTATCCCATAAACTTGGGAATGCTGAACCTTCATTTTCATTAAATACTAGACTACCTTTTATTTTTTCTTTATTTCATCCTTCACCCAATGATCACTGAGTAAGGAGTTTTCAGTTTCCATTCTTTTGTAGGGTTTCTTTTGTTTTGTTTTTGTTGAGTTCCAGCTTTAATCAATGGTGGTTTGATAAGAGAGAAGAGGTTATTTCAATCCTCTGTGTCTATTGAGGCTTGCTTTGTGACTGAGTATATTGTCAGTTTTGGATAAGGTTCCCTGACATGCTGAGAAGAAGATATATTCTCTAGTGTTTGGGTGAAATGTTCTGTGTATGATCAATCAGGTCCATTTGATCATGGCATCTGTTACTTTCTTCATTACATGATTCAGTTTCTGTCTTGATGATCTGTCTAGTAGACACAGTAGGGTGTTGAAGTCTCCCAGTATTAATATGGGGGTTTGACTTGTGATTTAAGCTTTAGTAATGTTCTTTTCCTGAATGTGTGTGACATGCATTTGGAGCAAAAATATTCAAAATTCAAATGTCATATTGGGCTCCCTCCACCTCGGCACAGCAGCACAGCGGCACAGCTGACTGGTCTTCCTCAGAGCAGACCTAACTGCCTGAGGTATACAGCCGCTGGGGCAGAGCTCCAAGCGCTTTAGCAGCAGGCAAATATCAGCAGTACACGTCCCGGAGTCCCAGATCCGCGCGGCAGCTATAACATCCCCCCAGGGCCCAAGTCTGCTGGACGCCATACTAGCTCCGCAGAATCGCCATCAGTGACGGTATGGCCCGCCCAATCCCACAGTGACAGAGAATACGC